>JAFLJL010001378.1:0-40000 GCA_018398815.1 Conus ventricosus | reverse complement strand
CAAGTTTTTGGGCGAAAGTGGCCTAAAGCCGCCTTTTCCTGTTCTCTGACAAGTAAGACTTCAATAACCAAAAAATAACGATTATCTACAAACAGACATACTGTTGTAGGGTTATCCGTTTTCAATACTAATTTACAAACTTTTCAGATTTTGAACAAGTAAGACTTTAATAACCAAAAAAAAACGATTATCTACAAACAAACATACTAAACAACATAAAGTAAAAATCCTGCTTAAATCTAGAAATTATGTATGGCTTGACCGGGGACACTGTGCACTGTGCACGCAGGCCTACAGGGTTCGTGGATTGTGGCAGGGCGTATCAGGTTACAGTGGTTCGTGCGGCTCCTGTGGTGCTTGTAATTAGCCACGGGGGCGGGCTTGCCAGTTCTAGTCATGTTTACTGCGCATAAGCCTCTTATCGAATCAAGTGCTGAGCTTAAATCACGTGACACTTTGTGTTGTGGCCACCATACACAGCCGCCGCCATTTTACATTTGACAGGCGGGCTGAGCGGAGAGAGAACTTGTGTGTGTTAAAAACATGGCGAGTCAGGGAAGTGATGTTTCAATGCCTTCTGTCAGTGCTGGAAGTGACACTAATATTACTCAAGAAATGGCTGAAGTGTTGTTATTTTCGCAAGGAAAACTTTCTGATCAACAGGCCGATCTTGTGGAAAAATACATTGTTTATCATGAGGCCATGGCAAAGTTTTTGACAAAGAAAATTGAGTGGCGAGCCTTGTTCTCCTCCTCAAACCCAAAAGGAAGCATTTTGTTTTTGTTTCCTCAACAAAAAACGGAACTCTTAGTTGAAGATCTTGACAAATATTTGAAAACACAGCTTTGTGAGCTGACTTCTGATCCATTTGATAAAACCAAACCGTTTGAGAGATCCAGCGCTCCACCTAGAGCGGGTCAAGGTTATTAGCAGTGAGGAGATCAGACTTTTTTTGCTGCTTCGTCGCTTTGCTGTCTACGCGGGCATGATACACATGACGTGTTAGAACCTGCATGGCAGGATAATTGAGCACTTCCACAGCGGTAGTTTTACTAGCGCCCAACAAAACTAGGCCAATCGGCAAACTCTGCCGATTGACCTACAAGCCCACCTCTACCCACCTACTGGAGCAGCGCCAACACTCCTTCACCTCTAAAGGCTGAAACAGATCCTGTGATTATTGATTCAGGACTTTGTTAAGTGCTTTCGGCGGCTGCCTTGAATTTACGACGTTCAAGTGTAACAACAAAAGCCCCCTTCACTTTCCCACAAGCACTGTCCTGTTTATTGTGTGTTTGTTTGTTGTTTGTTTGTTGTTTGTTTGTGTTTGTTGTTTGTTTGTGTGTGTGTTTTGCCCTACCCCACGCACGCACGTCCCCCCACCCCCAACCCCACCCCACGCACGCACGACCCCCCACCCCCACCCCACGCACGCACGTCCCCCTGTGTACACCACACACACTCCTACCCCCAAGTCGCCCCAAGTTCTTAATTAAGTTTTTAATTAAGTCACCCCAAGTTCTTAATTAGTTTTTAATTAAGTTACTTCAAGTTCTTAATAAGTTCTTGATTAAGTAACTTCTAAGTTCTTACTCAAGTTACCTCAAGATCATAACTAAGTCATCCTCTAAGTACAACCAAGTTCTTATTCAAGTTATCTTATAATTATCAAAAAATACAATTTATGTTTTTATCTTAAATAGTAGATGTCTAATATAGTACACACACGCCTCAAAAAACGCGTCATCGTTGAGGATGTCTTGCTCAGCGTTCTCTGCATAGATCTTAATGAAGTTCTTACATCCTAAGCAACCGCATTGATTACAATTCTGGTCTATGGAAATGTTTTTTATAGACTCCATGTCTTTATTTATTGACTTTATTATTTTATAATACGCCATGATCTATTTTTATTAAAAAAATTTTAAAATATTATTGCATTTTAAATGGATCAAAATGATCTTTTGTTGTTGGCGGTTTTGGCGTGCAGTTGTCTTTTTCTGTATTTAGTGGTTCAGGTTGTTTTAACTTCTTTTGTTTTTGTTGCCATTGGTTATATATTTTATAACCGTAATAACAGCCCCCAGCAGCAGCAAGGGCGCCAAAAATGGCAACAGTTTTAAGTTCAATATACCATGAAGACTTTGGCGCTGTAGGTCTTGAATCGCATGGAGTTTTTATAGCTGGCATTGAATCAACTTGTTCTGGCGTTGGCGGTGTTATGTTTTCATTATGAGCCATATTCTGTAACATTAATTTTTTTTGTCTGTTCCACTCTGCTAATTTTCTTCTGCTTCAACACGCCCCGGATTTTTAATGGTCTCCACCAGATTCAGCGTTTTCTGCTGATTTTCTGGCTTGGTTACTTTCTCCACCTGATTCAGTGTTTTTGGTTCTGCTGATTTTCCAGCTCGTTCATTTTGAAGGGAAACAAAATCTATATGATTAAAAGTAATTAATCCATGATTAATGGCGATAACAATGTTCCAAATCTGTAGTATAGATCACATCCTAGAGACTCTAATGACTTTGTTAAAACTGGATCTTGCGTTAAATCATACGTAAGATCTTGTTCAGAATCAATGGGAGCAAATCTACTGACTAGTTTAGTGTACAAAAATAAGAACCGTTTGCCCACACTTTTCACCATTCTAGACCCCAGCTGCGCTTCATACCTGTTATGATACTTTAAAATGTCTTGCGGCGACATCTGTTGAATCTGTTCTATGGGTGAATTCAGTTACGAGGAACTGTTTTGTTTTTCCACACGCCGCCAAAGAATACAGCCTCTCCTTTTTGGGCATAATAGCCTGGTCATCAACTTGGTCATTCATAAGTTCAGGAAGGTTTAGGCTGCCTTGTAGCTGTAGTAGATCATCATGTTCATGTTTTTTATTAATTATAATTATTTTATTTTCTAAAAATGAGCACCGAAAAAAACTGTTGCCAACCTTGTATACCATTCTGCTGTTATTGGAGGTCTAAGTGTAGGATACTCAATGCTTGGTAAAAGCTTGTTAAGAATTAAACCAGCAGATCTTGGCAAACTAGACTTTGAGGATTCAGCAAAGCTAATTGCTATCATTGCAGCTTCGTTTGCCACGAAAGATTTTCTAGTTAAGCAAGGAATAATTCCAGACATATAAATATGTAAGAAAAAAATACATTTATAAAAAATGGCTTCACTCGCAATGATGATAGGCGGCGCTGTGGTGAATGCGCTTGCTTTTAGCGGAAGTAATTTCGCATTTAGTAAACTGGGGGTGACGGCGAGAGAAAAAGACATAACAAAGCTATGGAGCAACTAGCAGCTGCACAAGACGCCTATGAAAAGCAGAGACTTGAGCAGTTAGATTTTATTAATGACACACTGAAAAAACAGGGGCATGCAGCTTACACATTTAAAAATGTTGATCAAGCAATAAAACAATATTATCTAGTAACAGGCAAAACCAATCCAGGCATTGCCCCCACCAAAATTCAGTGACTTTTATCAACCATCAGAAAAACAAAAGATGCAAGAAATCGCGTTTATTGCCTTTGGTATGACTGTTGTGTATTTTGTTGCACATAATATTGGCTGAGTAAAAAATGAACAAAATCTATTATTCGCCAAAAGGATATTGGAAGGGAATCACGGCAATCAAAAAGCTAAGCCAAGCGGCAGGTGTCAGTGAACAAACAGCAAAAGAATGGTTATCTAAACAAGCGATTTGGCAAATTTATTTACCTGCACCTAGACGAATACAGAGACCACACTTTGTCAATACAACTCCAAACGACACCCATCAAATGGATCTTCTATATTTACCCTCTGATAGGATTAGACGAAAAAGATTTAAGTACGCACTTACAGTCATTGACATAGCTTCAAGATACAAAGATGCAGAACCATTAACACAAAAGAGTGCTTCTGCTGTTGCTGTTGCCATACAACTGATATACCAACGAGGCCCCTAACTTATCCTCGCATGATTCAGTCGATGATGGAAAAGAATTTAAAGGCCAAGTGAATCAATATTTTTGAAACATAGAGTTACCATCAAAAGAGGCATTCCAGGAGTCTACAGATCACAGGCTTTAGTTGAAACTTTAACAAACAGTTAGCCGAAAGACTTTTCTCCTACCAGTATCGCAGAGAGCTTATTGACAACTCTCGCAACACAGAATGGGTTAGAAGACTGCCCTCAGTTTTGCGCGCAATGAATAATGAAGAATTTAAAGGCCTAAAACCAGTACAAGCAATCAAAAGAAAAAACAATAATGTTGCTGAAGGAGAGTCTTCATCCAGCAAACTATTACCATTTGGATTGAAAGTAAGGTACCTTTATTTACCGGGGGAAGCAGAAGGGGACATACGCATCAGGGCAACAGATCCAGTTTGGAGTGTTGACCCGTACGAAATAAAAAGAATTGTAAAAACTGAATCCGCCCGTGTATTATTTACGAGAAACTGGCACAACAAAACAACCAGCTCCTCAAAGATCTTTTGTGAAAGAAGAACTGCAGATAATCCCACCAGACACAGTTCCACTTTAATTATTTTACGGTTCTATAAAGTCCATTATGCATATGAAAACTCTGGATTAACAAACACACGTTTTGTGTTTGTTCTGTCTAATGACTTCTTTGTTACAACAGTTGTGTTGATCTCATGTAGATTAGATCGCAGTTTTACGTTGTCATGATGAAAAGTCTTATTGCCAAACAATGCTTCTTTGTAGTTGTCATGTGATATGTTTGACTGCACAACACTGCGAGATATTCCCTTTGCTTTCTTAATGATTTTCTCCCGGCTCGAAATACTGTACATTTTTGGCCTTAAAACCCCACATACTCCTTGATTCACCTTTCCAGATAATTCATCCTTCATCTTTCCTAAAACCTTCTTATTAGTAATTGAATGCAAAGCGAATCTTTAGGATAATCGGACGTGTCATACCATCCTGCATGCCCTTTAGCTACTTCTAATTCCATGTCTTTATAGATGTCTTTAGTAGGGATATCTATAACAAAACTATCTGTATCTGTGGGAAAGTACTCTGGACTCAGGATACGAGGGCTTAAAGTAGTCATAAAGAAACTCTAACATCAAAAGCTTTGATAATTCTAAAACAGTAACCCAATAAATACAGGTTTGTCTAATTTGACTTTCTTTTTTTTTCATTATTATGCCAAAAAGCTGATCATGAAATCTTCTGAAGTCCTGATAATTAGGTTTTGAAGTCAGCTTAATTGCTTCGTTTTCTTTGGTGACTAATCTGAATCTTTACGCTTGTGCGGATTCTCCATAGTCTTTCCAAAACAGCTGTTGTTTCATCAGCTTGAAAAAGTCTTTTTCTGAAGCATCTGTGGATTTAGTTCTAAAATCAGTGTTCTTCATGATGTATGGTTTCATGAACTGTTCTTGATCAAAGCAATTATGCGATGAACTGCTGTCAACTTCAAACCATGTCTTAAATAAAATTGTAGAGTCTGTAATGGCAGACATAATTTTTTTGCCGCGAAGATTAGGCACAAGTTTAGGTGGTTCTCTTGGATCCATCTTTAGACTTTTGCTGCTATGGATAGTCATTATGCAGGTCATGGAGTTCCTGAGGATATTCAAGTCAACTTCTAGAATGAAAAACCACGCTGTTGATCAGGCGTTTAAAATGCCAACCACTTTAATGCCTTTTGAATATTGTCCCTCATAATGTACAATGAGTGAAACTCATTACAGCGTAAACAATCTAATTGAGAATTTAGCATGTCTGTTTACCAGTTCATAAAACTAACTAAGATCCGGAGTGTGGCGTAATTAGATCTGTCTAACAGTACAGCTGGTTTTAATACAATGTTCAAATGTTCACCAGGAGTCGCGGGTCTTGGCACAGATGGGATTCTTGTTAAACATTGTTCTGCAAGACTTCATGATTTGTTAGTGTTTTTTGAGTATGCGCCAATAATCTGCTCATTGATCGTATCAATTTGTTAATGCGGAAGCCCCCGCTGGAGTAAAGCATCCGCAGTAAGGTCAACATGATTTTTGCCTGGATCACCTATTGTTGACCTGTTTCTTGGACACTTTAATTGGCAATTAATTTGTTTCCCCCTCATCATGTGTATACATTAACGAGTATATTGTTTGTTTTTGTTCTTCAAAGTGACCAATTTGGTCCGTACACTAACAGGAAAAGGACACCCCACTAAAAGTTGAGAATCATTTGCTTAAAGATCATAGTTAGACAACTCTCTCTGCACTCAGCGTTTTTGCGGATATAATGCAGCCTTGAGGCGGAGAACACACCACATAAATCATTTGTAGTCTGAATTCTTATTTTTATAACTGCTCTTTTCGCTTACCAACTCTCGAGTCAGTGGAATTGTAAGACAATCCTACAATCGGCGCATACTTAGGCCTTTTTATAATTCTTATCCTAAGACATCGCCCTCTGAACCAACCAGAGGCCACTCATTTGCTTCTTCACCGCAGCGTTCAACTGTGTAAGTCAGTTCGTCTGCCCAACCTGTGTGTAAATCAATACGAGAAAGAATAGTCTGTTTATTTAGTCGAGACCCAACTTCTAGATTTTCTTCATATATAGTGTTACATAGTCGATAAAAACCTCTAAACATTACAATAACTGGCTGTCTATTGATAGTTTACTTGGAACTTGAGAATAGCAAGAACAACGCTTGCCTGTAACGTTTGTTGGATCAATGACTTCTAAATCAATATCATCAGTGCACTTTGATAAACGCTCTCTCTTCGAGTATTAAAAGCATTCCTTCAAACAATTTCGATCAGGACCTTTCATATATTTCTTATCCATCTGAGTTTCATTTTCTAACTCAAATATTTGATTTAAATAAAAAAAAATCCTTATCAGAATCGAATATCAACGTGGTTCGCTTAATAGTTCTTTGGACTCGATAAAACCCTAAAGTTATAAACGCCCTTTGAATGTTGTTAATGAGAGCTTTTAAGAACAGAGTTTAATGACTCTATACTATTTATTAAGCAATCCTTTTTATCTGCTCGGCGTCTGCTGTTGATAAAAAACTTGTACCACGGGCCTTTCTTTGAATGATCAAACATTAGTCTTTATGTAAGTCATGCAAAATCGTCCTAGTAAACGATAAAAATCCTTCATGCCGTGATGTTTGAGTACAACAGCTCTTTATTTATTGTCAGTTTAAAACGACCGTAATTTATCCGTTATTATATTGAACCATAGCTTTAGATGCTTTTGAGTTTAAGTTTTTAATTTTTGCCAGCCGCACTTACAGCTATAGAACACAGACCGAGAGCTAAAGACAACCTCCTAAGGTAAAGCTGCGGGTGCGCCTATGCCCGTTGCTAAGAGACCAACACTTGACACTCGTTTCTGCTGATCGAGCACATTATAGTCGATGTTCCAGTATTAACATATTAAACGAGCATTAAAGGCAGCAGAATCCTTCGATTGGTTTATTGCTGTATTTTTTGAAAGTCATGCTCAAGTACTTGCTGCATTATGCGTAAATGTTTATATAAACTGAAGGTTTGTTATGTTGGTCATTTCTACTATCCCTTCTTTTGGGCGACTCTGGCGCTGTAGGCACAATTGGATATAAACTGAAACAGACAAGCATTTTAAAAATGGAAAATAATTTAGAAAATAAAAACTTTTAAACTGTTTTCTGATATTCATGTCTGCGCACATAATATTAAAAAACAAATGTACATAAAGCCGTTTATCTGGCTTCTTCATTACTTTATCAATTTGAATGTTATTACGTCCTCACAGATCTCACCGCTTCCATGCAACTGATTTATCCTCCTGTCGATCTTAGTCAATCCATAAACCGTATTAGTGAAGTTAAAAAATCATCAAGCTAACACAGATGAAGGTGTAGATCTTAGACACAATTCTACTTAAGTCTTTCTACACCACCGCACCCCCAAACAATTTCTTATTTCGTCAAATATGCTGATAAGGTCCTAAGCCCGCTAGCGTTAGGATTTGGTTGGACAACCCTCAATCGAACAATGAACTTTCGTTATTTTAGGATTAATAAACTTTTCACTCCACTTTTTGAATGGTTCATACATCTTCACACAGCAATAAATACCTTTAAAGCGATCTATGCAGGACACTAAAACGAAAAATCCATATAGCGTCTGCCCTGTTCTTGGATAGTAAGTATTGATGACTCACTCTTATCGTATATATTGCTAATTTTGACTGATATTGTTGCTCCAATCTGCCAAGCAAACATTAGGTTGCTTAACAACTTCAATCTCAAACTAGATGTCAGAAATGCTGTACTTTGCTTCAGTGTCTGTTAGATCTAATAACACCGCGTAGTGTAAAATCATGTAAAAGTTATTTCATAATACAATCTGTCCTTTTACTAATGCTCTAGAAATTATGGCTCATGCTCTTTTAACAACTCCAAATCTAAGGTAATAAGAAAAAGCTATTTCCCATAACGCAAAATAGATCTAGAGACTTTGTCTGCTTTAGCATCTTCTCCAATTGCGGCGCCTATTCTAAGTTTTAGGTGCTTCTACATTTTCATCCTTGAAACTCAAGATCATCCCATTCATCCCTGATAGCCAAAGTATCAATATTTAAAAATATGTCTGCATGTGAAATGAAAAAAATCAATTGCCCCACAAGTTTTTAATAGAAATGTTCTTAAAGCGATGCCCCTCCCAGATTCTGGACATCTGTCCTGTTTGAGTCTTGTTGTTGAAGCAGATCTATTTATGAATGTAAGACGTGAGAGCTTGCATAATCACATGATATCAGCTCCTAGGTCTGGAAATATAACAGTAAGAATTTGAACCCGCAACAAATAGTAGCTTAGATATTTGGAATCAGTAATATTCCGTTTTATTTCCCATCACGCCAAAGGGTTTCTTTCAGTCTTCTATGCTGGTCAAGAATCGAGTCATATGCTTTGTGACATTTTTATGAAAGCAACGTAAAAGTTAATTATTTAAAACATGGCAGAAATGTTAGAAGCTTGAAGAATATTAAGATTTTTTTTAATCGTGGAGACAATATGAGAGAAATGATCCCTTTGACACGTGCATCCTGCTCAATGCACATCAATGATGCGCGTTAATTAACAGAACGTGGACTTCCAGGATCATTTACAAAAGATTAGGTCAATACACCTCCCGAATTTATAGACCCAAATTATTATTGAATTATCAGATGGTCATATTGTCTGAAAAAAACGACCAAGACAACTAGTCGGGGCTTACACAACAAAACCATACCCAACAAAGTTTTTAGGCCAAGAGTACAATTCTACAAAAGCCTCATGTAAAAGATCAAAATCGCCTTGGCATTTCTAACCCAAAATTAGAACGATATCAGTTGCTAAACATCAAAAACACACTACAGATAAATCGCGCGACAGATAACCAAATTCGAAAACATGAACAAAAAGATTAAATCCATCGGCAGACGAAATACTCAATGCAATATAAGCATAAAAACCAGTTAATCATAAGAAACATCATTAAAGACTATACACGACTCACCGCTAACCCCATCTATAAAATAACGTCCCATTATCATTCTATAAGAACCATTAAGTCGAATTAAACAACAATTAGCAAAACAGGTTGTGAAATAGAATTACATATAGAAAAGAGAAAAAGAAAAACTCGTTGAGTGGCAATATGACCTCCGAACTTAGAGGCTAAGATGATGAAAATAAAGAATAACCCAAAATACTAAAAGATCTTGAACAGAGAGAAGATCAGCAAGACAAGAAGTCTGTCAACTAACCGTAGAACAATTACTAACTCAAGAGAGCAGAATAATAGAAACTATCCAAAGTCATTTTGATATGAAGACACAACGCTAGCAAGAACGCAATCCGAATCACTGTTTAGAGAGCAAGAGTCACCATTAGTAAGCGTTATAAACAGCTTAGGAATATTGCAATAATATAACACTGGTAATAGGGCAATTATCATGGCGTGCTGTTGTCAAAGTTCATTACCTCACGCCGCCAACGCCTCCATCCCTCCGCCTGATAAATCATGGTTAACAAAAACAGCTTGATCATCTTGTCGGTTTATTTAAAAATTAGCTGGTAAAAGCCGTAAACTGCTTTACCAGAATATGGGAGTATTGTCAGCTGGCTTTTGTCAATACTGCACCAAGAAGTAGTTGGCTTTATGGCCGAGCACCTAAGGACTTAGTTCTCGTAATAGTTGTATCTATTTAGTAAATAAAGAACCAATAATCCAATGCCGCTTTAATCCAAGAACAAGCTCTGTCATTCTATTCATGTTCATCGCTGAACAGATACCCCGCGAGCTATGTCTTCAACTTCAATGTCTTTTTTGGGTTGGGCTTAATGGATTGGATGACTTATTCTTGGTGTACTTTTATTGTTATGTATATAACAGTGCTCAGAAAATAATAGTCGTTTTCCCCAACCTTCAGTTCATTGCCTGCTATAAGAATTTCATTATAAAAGATTTTATTATTTGTACCAAGTCTGGAGTCTGATTTCAGAAAGGCAGCAGTATAAACCATTGCAACAGCAAAGTCTACTTTCGATCTTTGCGTAATGAAAAACATTTTGTACCATTGTAAATACTTGAGAGTCAAATCACCTGAATAATTAAATGGCGTCCTCTAATTGCTAGAGTATTGTTTTGTGCATCAAAGCCATAATAATGATCAGTTTAGCACGATCTATGCTGTTGTTGCGAACTCTAGCAAACACCAAACGTAAGTACGAAATAGAGTCGTTTATTCGTTCATTCCTCTCACAAGTATAGGCCAATAGAAAGTGTCCAAAGATAAATGTAGTCCCCCCCCCCCATGCTGTTTTAGCTCTTTGCTCAAGGGACCATGCTGAACACTTTGGGGGGGGGGGGGAATGGTAGGATGCCAGTCATAGATATACTTTCTGTTGCGTGCCCCGAAAATAAAGGACCCTAGCCATGATTAAGATCCAACTTTTGTCTAAAGTCTGTCTTGATGTTAAAATTAATCGTTACAGATCGCTTTCAAAAGCCTCATGTCTAATTCTGTTGCAGAATGGAGTTAAAACGATTTGACCATACTGTAATTTGCTTGCAGTTCAGCAGTCAAAATACGTCTCAAGGTGTAATATAAATTAAATCTGTTACACTGACCTCACCAAAGGAAATTATTATATAAATGATCAGCATACGACACTCCAACACACAGTTGATGCGCAAAACACAGTCAAAGTTTAACAGGTTCTGATAAAACTGCATCGTATGAACTAAACCACGCTATCTGGATGTGCCTTTTTCAATAGGGGGTTAAGATACTCCTTCAATGGAGTACTCACCTTTTTTAATGAAAAGTTGCAGTCTGGGTCACATCAATGTCAAGGGTGTCAGTTTGCTATATTTTTTAAGGATTGAGTGGCGGCCGCAACAGAATATTTTGCGCCATATATTTTAATGCATCATTTTTAATTTGTTTTAAAAAATGTTTTGTAACAAAAACACCCAGACCGTCCTTTACTTTTTTAGAACAATGCTATTAAAAACAAAATGCTGAACCAGAACGGACGGCGCTCCATGAAATATTTTACCAAAGACGAAGGTTTTTAATAAAACTAAACCAAGGAGGAATAATAAGATAACAAAAGTTGAGGGCTCAAAAAAACTAAACCATTAAACAAAACCTGATGGTAATTACGGGTTTATCACCTAAAAGAAGCAATGATAAATTCGGCATACGCTCAAACTTAACAAAGCAATCAAAAAACACTATTAAGCGGATTCGAACCAGAAAAAGCAGATTACTATCTTTGATAACGAGGCTAGCTAAAATGTTAGGCCTAAAAGTTGAGAGAAACGTATAACACCGATTCAGACTCACTTGCTCCTCACCAAGTTTTGGGCGAAAGTGGCGGTACAAGCCGCCTATTCCTGTTCTCTGACAAGTAACGCAAAAAATAACGATCCCTACACACAAATTAACAGTTGTATGGTTATCCTTTTCAAATACTAATTTACTAATTTATACAGATTATCAGTTTTTGTTAAATCCTGTGTTTTTCCTGGTCATTTTCAATAACATCATTTTCGCTCAAACATATCTTCAAATGAAACTCTGGTCTTTCAATGTGAAATAAAAACTAGCAGTCTTTAAACTGTTCTCTAAAGTCTTATAAAACCCATTAATAATTTCTGGACTATAAAATCCACACACTTATCCCATCATGTCTACCGCTGCAAGCTAGTTACGACAAAGATGTTTTCTCATTTAACTATGGACTCTTTCTGCCCGAACGGGGTTCAAACTAAAAATAAATAGGTCTAGCGATCCTTCAACAGGTCTATAAAACTGCTCAAACCACCACTCAGTTTATTGCTAGATCTACTAAAAATATGTCATCATCTCTGCCCAAAAAACGCTACTAACATGATATGCTATGTACCATTTATTGTTGACAGAAAAACCACAATTAGTTATTAAAATTATAACGATAAACTGTTTGTAACAGGTCGAGATAAATAATGTTTATTCCCACAACCAGTCCCCTGCATACTGCCCGACAAAACAATGATGCAATGAGGAGTTTTTTGGCATAAAAGTTTAAACAGCTTCCATGGTTATATATAAAATTTAATCTAATTTCAGTAATTATATATTATCATACTCTCCGTCAAAACTTGTGTCAGTAAAATAAAAACCTAAAGAGGGCCAAAATGTGTAAGATTACTCCAATTTAGTCCTGTAAGATTGTTTCTATTTAAGTCAACAGTGATTTTGTTGCTTTATTGATATTATCATAATATCCTCACTCATGTGAGAAGAACGACGATTGTAACGTAAAAGCGCAAACTTCAAAGTTTTGCAGCTAATAATAAATTACCATTATAATGACATCACTAACTGCCCACAACTCCCATCCCACACCACATCTTCAAAGACAGAAATTTCAAATATCATTGTGAACGTGTCTGCCTAATATTTATCTGCTTGAGAAATACTGAAATTTTGTATAACTTATTTACAACTGTATCTTCTGTGAAGTTGTATTTACTGTTTTTTTCCCATACGGCGATATTTCAATTTTCTTTCCGACTAATATACTTCCGTATAAATACATACATGTAAAGGGCAAGAGTTGACTGCTTTTTCTGAAACTTTTTGAGACGGCAAAAGTATGTAAAATGGCTTAGAAATTCCAATTTACTTCCCATTCAAAATATGTGTTTCTAAGTGCCATTTGAGGTCAGGTTATTTCGAACATATTTTCTATTCTACTGGCCAACAATATTTGCTCTAGATTGCGTAGTTGTTCAAGATTAGGAAACCTTTGTTGTCGTCAACCTCTATTTGCGTTTATAATCACAACTTTATTTGTACTCAAACACATACAAATACCTATCACACCAGTGTTGATTTGTAACTGTTTTCAAAGTCCTCGAACGTCTGCAAGGTCTTTTAATTCTAAAAGGGATTTTATTTATTACACCTCACAGGCGCTAATGTAAACTGCCTGGTTTTTTTCTGGCCCACCTACATTTAAAAAATTTTTTTTTAGTACGTATTATTTTATTTTCTAAAGACAATGGAGCAGGATTATCCATTCACGACTTTCCCGTTTTGTCTATGGATTTTTATATTAATGATCCGAACCATCCCAAACTAATCTTTAAACTGTAAATTAGGAATTGTAAAATTTCATAATCGCAATATGCAGCTATTCCTGATGGATGAGCTCTTAAAACAGTGAATGCCTTCCTTCATATAATTTTCATCAGTGCTTAGCTCATCTCAAATGAATAAATAGTATGAATGTAATGCAAGAATCGAGCGAATTTCCTCCCTCAAAGTAGTTTTGTCTGGCACAACTCTAAATCAATTATTGTACATCTTCAAAGCCTCACATATATCTAGCTCTTATATCAAAAAAGTAAGTTTTTCTACTTTCAGTTTGAATGTTAATATTGTTTTTAGATTGCATTGATAAGTTGAGAGTAATGTCCAAGTTATCACGCAATCAACTTTTAGATGAGCAAAACACCGAAAAAACCATCAGTTATAGTGTTAACTGGCTAACTTTGACCCTGTAGTTCCAAATTTTATGCATCTTATTATTCACCCTGTCTTAAACTTATATTAAACCAAACTACTTTGTAAAATATTTCATGTGATTGCGACACATTTTTGAGGTTCCGCATCGTTCTTAACAGCATTTCTATAAAACGAAGGGCGGTCTTGTGTTGTAAAAGGTTTCAAACAATTTTTAAAAAAAACAAATTAAAACATTGCATTCAATATACTGATGCAAAAAAATCAAGTTGGGCCCACTTACAATCTTAAAAAATAAACAACTGACCCCCACGACATTTCTGTACCCAGTCATGCCCTTTTCATAAAAAGGAGAGTACTCCATTAAGCAGATATCTAACACCGCCCAATTGACGACTAACACATCCAGAAAGCGAGGATATAGTCTCCTAAGCAGTTTATTCGCAGAACCAGTTAAACCTTTTGCTGTGTTACACTCTAGTGGCGCAATCAACTTGTTGTTGGAGTGGCGTATGCTGATACATTAAATCACCAAGACCTTTGGTGAGGTCATGTGTACCGATTTACATTTCTATTACACCTTCAGAACGTATTATTGGTGTTGCTGAATTATGCAATCGCCATTGCCAATGACAAAAAACGCGTGTAATCCACTCATCAACAGAATAGACAAGAGCTTTGAAAGTATCTGTAACGAATTCAAATATTAAACATCAAGACAGACTTTAGACAAAAGTTGGATCATAATCATGCATAAGGCTCATTTATTTTTCAGGGCACGCACTAAAAGTAATAACTTTGAACCTTCGTTCTTCCCTTTCAAAATTGTTGCATCCCTGGTCCATAGATCAATAGCATAAAACATCAATGAACAACATTTATATCTCTAGACCTACTAAGGTCTAACTAGGGCCGGAATAGAACTAATAAACGAGCTCTATTCGACTTACGTATGGTTATTGCTAGGAACTCAGCGGCATGCCAGAAGCGGGGCAACAATTTATCCTTCTACTGCTTTTGACGCGCAAAAACAAAACTTAGCAAATTTATATGTACGCCATTAATTCTACAGTTGATTAACCTATCAAGTATAAAAGAACCAAAATGTTTTACAATACCAAGAACGAAAGTAGACATTGCTGTGGCACAGGTATATACCTGCTGCCTTCTGACCTCAGACTCTCCAGTAGGAATAATAATAAACCTAAATAATGTAAAATCTTATAGCAGGCCAATGAACAGAAATGTTGGGAAAAACGACATAAATTCGAGCCAGTAAATAACAATCAGTAAACCAACACCCAAAATTAAGTCATCAAATTCCCGAGATTGCCAAACCCCCCAAATTCATTGAAGACTCCAGCTAAGCTCAGCTACTCAGATCGCGATTGAACCATGAATATGAAAAGACAGCGCTTGTTCGTGGATAAACTGCCAGGGATTACTTTGGTCCTTTAATCTTACAAAATAGTAACCCAACTATTACGATAACTCAAGTACCATGAAGTGCTACGGCCAAAAGGCCAACTAACTTTGCTTGCAGTAACAAAAGCCCAAGCTGACAAACTCCCCAATATTCGGCTGGTAAAGTCTTCCACCTGTCTTTTAACTGGCTGAAATTTTATAATAAATTCGCAAAGATGATCAAACTGTTTTTTTACCCAGATTTATCAGGTGATGGCGACGGACACTAAACTTTGACCTCGCACCGATCCTGAGAAAGCCATCACAATTGAACTTAATGCAGAATCTAAGGCTGTAATAACCTCTTACAAAAGTGACACCTTGCACACTGAAACATATATTCGTAAGTCGGTCTGCTAGATACGTGTCTTCATATAAAATTCATTGATAGTTTCACTTATTCTGCTCAAATTAGTTCGAAAGTTGTTGTCATGTTCGTAGACAGCACTTCTAGTCTTGCTGATCTTGTTCTGTTCAAGATCTTTTAGTCTTTGTTATTCATTCTTTAAATAACAATTGCCCAACTTTTGGCGTCATCAGCCTCACGCAAGCGAGTTTTCTTTTTCTCTTTTTTTATATGCTCGATCTAGTTCACCTAGTTTGCTAATTGGTTTTGTTTTTACTTACCGTCTATATGTTACAGTTAAAGCATGATCAAGGGCCGATAGTTCTCGCATAGGCAATTGGTAGATCATTAATTGTTTTTAACGCTGTTTCTTGCTGAAAAACTGGTTTCTGCTTCTATTGAATTTATTAAATCTCCTGCTTATTGAGATTTTATTCTTTAATTCCATGTTTGAGCATTTGTGTTATTCTGTCTTAGGATTCTTGTAGTGTATTTTGAAGTTTAGCAACTCTGCTCCGCCCTTAATTTTCGGTCAAGGCAATGCCAAGGCGAATTTTGGATCTTTCAACACGATTCTTATTTCTAATTGAACCCACAGCTAAAACTTATATGTTGTCTGGATATAGTTTGTAATGCCGAACAATTAGCCCATGATCGTTTTTTACAAACACATGGTCCATCTATCTAATTTCAAAATCATTTGGGTTCTATAAATTACTGGAGGTTCTTGGCCCTAGAACTTTTTGTGAAAAAAAAGCTCCGAACCGTACGTTCTGTTAATTCCCGCAGCAATGAGAGCGTTGAGCGATGTCTGTGTCAAAGTGGAATCAATTCACTTCACGTCGGTCTCCAAGATCAAAACATCATAAACAACAACGCCATCAAGTCCGCTAGCCATGGTGTTGTTAAATAATTAACTTTGGGATTTGGGGGGGGGGGGGGGGGCTTCCATAAAAAATGCCACAACCAGCACATGGCTCGATTCTTTACCCGGATAGAAAACTTGAAAGGAACCCGCTTGGCGAGAAAGGAAATAATCGGACTATTACTGGTTCCAAAATAAATCCAATCAACTATTGAATCTTATCAAATTCTTACTGTTTAAATTTCCAGACGCTAGGAGCGTATGAAGTGATTGTGCCAGGCTGCTGCGCGTCTTACTTTCAAAATAGCGCACTGATTCAACAACAGACCCAAACAGGACAGTTGTAGCGAATCTGTGGTCGGCAATTCTATAATAAAATTACTATAAAACGTTGGGCAAGAAATATTTACTTTACTAAAGCAGACATAATTATTTAACCTATTCGTGGAAGTGCGACTAACCGAACGAAAGGGCTGATCTTGCGTTCAAGGAATTGAAAAGAAGAAGCACTAAAGCTTAGAATAGGCGCCGAACTCCGCCTCAGTTGCTAAAAGCATCAAAACGGCTGTAGCTGTAAATTTTGCGTATGGAAATCATTTTCCATTCCCTTAATTTTTGAGTAATGTTAAAATCGCATGCACCGATACTTTCAAGGAGCATTAAAAGACAGATTGTCAAATAACCTAACTAATAAAGAAACAAAGCGCGTTATCAATCACATACACCGAAGCAAATTTACATCATTCTGACATCGTCGTTAAGTTTTACGTTGTAAAGCTACCTTCCCACTTAGCAAGTCTGAATTGAACCACAAAATCATACAAAAATTACCAAAAGTAAATACTAAAGATAGATTTCATCATACAACAACTCCTAGAAGCTGGGCAAGACACTATATTGAATATTATTTTAAGTTAGCGACGCAGCAAGATCGCTATAAAGGTAATATTAAGTTGCTTGTTGTTAATATAAGAACCGATCAAAAGAGCAGTGAAAAGATTTTTAAAAACCTAAAATAACGAAGTGCAATGTACAATTGACGCAGTCCTACCAAGATCTACGCTAGCGGCTTTAGCCTTATCATTCATTTGACGAAATAAGAAAAATTTGTTTGGGGGGGAGGGTATTAATCCAAGCAGAACCTAGTGTCTAAAGAATAACATCTTCACAGTGTTCGACTCGATGAAATAGTTACAAAATAAAACAACAAAATTACGTGTTTATGGATTGACCCTAAGTTCAACAGGATGTAATGAGTTGATGGAATCGGGATAAACGTGAGAGACTAATAAACAATCAAATTGATAAAGAATAAGATGCCGATAAACCGCTTAAGTGTACATTAGTTTTTATTATATGAAGCGCAGCTTAATATTCGCGAAAACAGATTAAGAATATGTTATTAATACTAAATATATTTTTCATTTTAAAAAAAGCATGTCTTTCCGTGTTTATCCAAATGTTGCCTACAGCTCCGCCAAAAGAAGGAAAGCAGGCAGATTCATCAGTGTATAGTAAAACCCTGTAAGTAAAAAAACCTTCGATTAACAAACATTACACAAATGCAACAAAAACTAGAGCATGACCTTTCAAAATACAGCAAACCAAACGAATTTAATCAGCTGCCTTAAATTCCAGGTACATATTATAAATACATGGAGCATCGACTATAAGCGCACTATCAGCAGGAACTAGTGTAGGTCTCTTAGCGAACGGGCCCAAGGCGCTACCCGCATCTTTTAACCTATAAGGAGTTTTGTCTTAGCTCTGGTCCTGTGTTCATTAGCTGTAGGTGGCCGTCAAGCAAAAAAGATAAAAACTACACTCCAAAAGCACACACTATGGTTCAACTAAATAACATCTAAACATAAGCTCATTCAAACTACAAAAAAACGATGGTTCTGCCCGGATAAACCTCGAAAACTGCATTAACACGTCTAATATTATACATAGAGCCATTTTGAAAGTTCTAACATACACAAGAATTCTATTCTGTGTCTTTTGACAAAAAATTTATGTCTAAGCTGAAATGGTGTTCTTGTCTCTCCTTGTTTATAAAGTTATTTCATTTTCATAAACAGTGGTTTAAAATTACCAAATTGGATAACTAATGTCGTATGTAGTAAATAAATGATTTTGGCATTCCCAGACATAGTATACTCTACACGAAAAGAGCCAGGGATAAACCACGTACAAGTATTTGCAAACTGGTTTATCTGTGGCCAATTTGCACAGCAGCACATGGTCAAACTTGACTGCATTACTCTTGTAGTTAAGATACAGCAGTAATGGTGATCAGAGTGGTCGAACTACATAGTCCTCATTAAACCCCGTAGCTCTACTTACGTGTGTCCAGATATAGCGGTATGCTGAAATTCCAACAGCCAGCCAAACCAAGTAAACTGGATTATCGGCTTTCACACAGACCATTGCTCACTCGTCAACTTCCCAAAACGTTCTAATTGCAACTGATTAAAACCATTAACGGCCCTTCCAATAAGCACAAAAGTGACGCTAACCCACCTTTTTGACTGAATATAACAGGACGTATTTTTGGTTTAGCTTTATTCGTTTTCAACTTATAATGTTATTATGAACTGAGATTCCAACGACAATTTACATCCTATCTGATAACAGTGAAGTGTAGTATAGTTTGATCGAACAAAGTCTCTCTATTTTGTACTTTGTTTTACATACTAAAATCAATTTACAGTGACCGTCTTTTTATATATATTTGTTAATCAATAATCAATTTACAATAAATAAACATTTATTCCTACAGCATGAATGCGATCATAAATAAGAACATTTCGATAGAGGGAAAATGTTGTAACCTTTTTAGTTCATTAAAAAATGAAGATGCATGCGTCAAAATACAAAAGTAGAACTACTAAGCAACAAAGACACAGAAAAACAAAGCACAAACAAACAAACAAAAACAAGCATCCCTTTATAAAAAAAACTAACCTGTGAAAAAGGTGAAAGTCCAGACAATCCGATGTAGCAACTGCACATTAATCCGCAGTCCAAACGATCAAAGTCAAGTATTCAAGTTTACCGACACATCAGTATCACTTCACACACTACCTTAGCAAAAAAGCCAGAATATCATAACCACAAAAAGGCCACTGGGCATTGGGGGGGGGGGCCCAATTCAGTCTTGTTTCCTGTAGCAGTATGTAAGTATCCCAGTCACACGTGTCCAAAAAGCATCAAGTTCAAGAACACTTGGATCTTTCACTTAACCAATAGCATCATGGTCAATGCTGTAAAATACTGTTAAAATGGCAGACTGTTATTCAAAAACGATTTTTACAAGCTATTCCCAATGTTTAATTCACACAATATCACAACTATCAAGTCACATTAAGTCGCACAACTGAGGGTTTTTCCTGGCATTATAAGCAGTGAATGAGTTCAATGTGAAAAGTCTTTTTGGCAGAAATGAAATGATTAGTCCCGAGTCAATGTCCATCTCGGATGATGTCAGGGCTGTGGAGGCGATCCTTGGCATCATAAGAGGCAGGCAGGTTCCTGTAGAAGGTGTGGTGTTTCCTCGGGAAGATCCAGAGGAACAAAGTACAGAAGGTCAGCATTCTTCGCTTCAGAAGATAGGAAGATTTTGGCTTATAGAGATGAGGCCCGGTCTGTAGTATGGGACCTGTACGGCCGACCTCTTTCGTGCCTCCAACATACCTTGATGGTCTTGTAGCTGGGCTGATCAAAGGATGTTTTGTATAAAATTTCATCTCTCTGCCCTTCTCGAAGCGCAATGCTTTAAGTGCAGCCAAGTTTACTTTTTGGCGGCCGTGATTCCGTTTTTGTGTTTCTGGAAAAAAAAAGAGCCTGATGCAAGCAGTGCCTCAAAGTCAATAACGTCTGTAAATAGCATGGAATGACCGACATAGGTCCGTGATTCATCTGGCCATATGCTCAGGATTATGTCCCAGCTGCTGGGGTAGATGGGCGTTCTTTTCTAGCGAACGTGAAAGCGCGCGTGCATGGAGTCGCACATCCATCTGCGTATGGCCACTCTCCAGGTCCTTGTGGGTGTATGGTCTGTAATGTTCGAATTTCTGGACGTTCAAGGTCAGAGCAGCTGCCATGGTACGTTTCGGTTTTGCCCATAGCAACTGTCTGAATAGATGACAACAATTCCTCCACAAAGTCTGGAAGTGAGCACAGGTAAAAATAAATGCAACGTTGCTGATCTCACATGCACCTCACTTTACCCTCATCTCATCCCATGTGTAGCACTTGGCCCTCCCCAATCGTCCAGTGAGTTAAATGATTAAGATAATCACAGACAAAATTCTCAATAAATATAACTGACTCACTAATCCACAGGGGTACTGGTAGGACTGCCTGCAAATCCACGGTGACCACATTCTTTTCGTCTATCCTCCTTGGCCTCTGCTTGTCTCCCGCTCTTTCTCAAGTCTGCCCTCTTCTTCTTTACTGGTGTTTCTTCATAGGCTGTTTGATGTCATCTTTCTTGGCCAAGTCTGAAGTCTTTTCACGTCGAAAGCAGCCAACACAGAACTCTGATCTTTTTTTGGCACATGGAGATGCATATTGTACTCGCTATTGAATACCTTCCGGTACCTTATAGTGGAAACTGGCTGCATATGTCCCTTGCTCTTTGCACTGCTGCACAAAGAAAACGTGCAATCTTCGTCACTGCATCCCATGCTCCTAATAATTACGCTGGCGTGTCCATTGCGCGTGTGTAGTGATACACAAATACGGCGTGAAAGACCTCGTATGTGTCCCTTCGACGCCACCGATTGGATGTTTCCTCAAGAAGCGGGCTGATTGCTAGTTTAGTTGTGTGGCTGTCACTATCCTCTACTGTTCTTGGGCAGTAAAGTGTCTGTTTCGTGCTGTTCTTTAGAGCGTTATCAACGTAGGCTTCGCGCTTTGCAGTGTCGCCAAAAAGAAACTTTTTGGGCACAACAAGGCTTTTTTCCTAGCCGTCCACAACAAAGAAAAGTGGTCGCGTCCAGAACCGTTGACTCTTCTTGGGCCTGGCATATTGACCCGCCCCTCCCATAAAACTGACAGTCTCTCTGTCTCTTACATGAGCACAAATAAAAAGTCCTTTCGTCGGTTTGTAAAGTGTCGCAAGTCATAGAATGTCTGAAATGATCTGCTGCGATTTCTTCTGGGACGCGATCATTGTCACTTTGAAACTGCAACTGTTCACATTCAATCTGCTGGACACATTGGCTGCACCAATTTTGCCAGTCTGAGATACATACACTTTCCCTTGCAAATTTAAGGAATTTCTCCACTTTTTGTTTTCCAAGCTCCCGGGTTTTTGCCGTTTTCTTTCTTGAAGATGATTTTCTTTGCGGAGGCGGTTGGAAGGATCCATGTTTTCTGTAGTGAAGTACACCGCAGGCATAGGACTGTTCTTTTGTTGGTGTGTATTCAAACTCTCGTCTGGGTGGACTACTTGTTCCCTCCCCCGAGCTGTCCCCAACATCTGGTTCTGATCTTTGGTTTGTGGTCGACTGATTGTGGGTTGGAAGTCTGCTCCTCCCCATCATCAGAATGGAGACTGACATCATTCTGAAACCCTGAAGACTGTATGACTGTCTGACCTGTGTCAAAGCATCCCGTAGTGAGACGGCTCGTGGACGTGGAAAGCCATTGTGATGCGTTCTGCTGCAGCCGAGGACGTGTCCGCCTGTGCTGCAGAGTATGGCAAAATCTAAGACGGATTTGAATAAGTCAACGGTCTTTTAAACACGGACAGACTCGTCGTCGGACCATCGGCCAATACCGTGCATAAGAGTCAGCGTCATCATTGCTCCCTTAGCCTGGCAGTTGCAATTCATATACAATCATATAGAACCTTCAAAAATATGTAATTGTCATCTTCCCCAGTTATGGTACCAAGAAGGGACCGGTATGCTCCTAATTGTCTTTCCAAGGTGGTCACACAACAGCGGGGATTTCTGTCCTGTTTTATGTCTTCCAGATGAAAGGCGGTAGGCCCCCCCCCACCGCCCCCCCCCTATTATTTTTTTATTTATTCAAAAAAACAGTTTCCTTCTGGATTCACTTCTTTTCGGATCAATCCAATATCTGATAACAGGTTGATCCCAGGACGAACTGGTGTATTTCGACATTAGTCCTCGTCTTCCTTTGTATTAGTTCTACGGCAGCTTGTGCCCTAGTCATATCACTCTGACGTTGGCATCCGATGTCGTTTTCTGCTTATGGAACTGCGGGGAAGCTACAGTCAAGTGTCGACGTCAGTATTATCATGGTGGTGAGGTCTCCGATTCTTGTGATGGTACAAATGTGTCGGGACCTTTGGCAGAATCATAGCAACTTCAGGACCAATTTTTCCAATGATGAGTGGTTCTTCATCTGAGAGTTGAAATCTGACTTTGGAGCTACCAAGTATTTAATCAGATGTGTTCATCATCGACGAAATGAAAGCGCTGACCCGGTCGTTTACGAACAAGGGTTCATCAACAGACTCATCAAATGCATCCATCGCCTGCCTGCTGCTGGCTGTATGTTTGCAGTGGAATGATCCCTCTGATTTCGACCGCCTCTGAGAAACGAAAGAAGTCCGCCAGATTGAAGATACATGCTGCTGTCCCCATCCTGCTGGGTCATGCTGTTCACACTGGATACCACCTGCAACAGGGAAACAAGATCAAACATCAAGCTTGATGAAACAATTGTAGAGTTTAGCCATGCACAATAGAAAACATATCAACATTTATGAAAGTATACATGATGCATGCATGCATGCATGTGTTCAAGTATTTAATGTAATTGTGTTGTGTGTGTGTGTGTGTTTTGTTAGTGAGTTTTGTGTGTGTGAGTGTTGTGTGTTGTATTAGATGTTCAAGCCTGCATGCATGCTTGCATGTACATGTATTGTAGATAAACTAAGAGAGAGAGAGAGAAGAAGAGAGAGAGAGATAGAGAGAGAGATGAGAGATGAGAGAGAGATAGAGAGAGAAGTTATGAAATCCTACAATAAAAAAAACATGCAACATACTAACAATAAAACAGGATTCATACATAAAATAAAGCGTACCAAACAAGGGTGAGGGGATTGGGGGGGAGAGAGAAGAGAGAGAGAGAGATAGATTAGCGTCATAGAGTGAATGAGAGAGAGTATAGAGAGAGAGAGTATGAGAGAGATAGATGAGAGAGTGAGAGAGAGTAAGAGAGCGATTAATGTTTATAAAAAGAAATAATGATACTTACCCTCAGAATCCAGAAGAATTTGTTGAATCTTGGCAATTCAATGCATGATACAAGGTTCAGCAAATAGAAGTAGTACAATCTCTGAGAAGAAAAAATTCCACAATGTGGTAGGGATTATGGAAAACTTATGATCTATGGTTCACATGTGACCAGCCCAGGTCCCTTTATTAATTGCAACACTCCATAGTTCTGACCTTGTCACTGATAAACATTCAGGCTAAGCTGTTGATGCACGAAAGGGATGGGGAGAAAGACCCAGGAGCAAGGGTTATCTGACATCAATTTGGTGAATTAAACTTCTTGTGCACCTGTGTCAATTTGAACCAAAATATAAACGACAATGACAGACAGTGAAGACCTTCATACAAATTTTCGCCACAGCCACCTATAACCTAGTGCGAGGATCTATTCAACTGACGTATCATTTTCTGTAAAAGATATATAGTGCATGCAAAATGGGGTTGATAATATTATGATGTGCTAATGTTTAAAGGCACCAAGGTGCAGCAGCGCTCACGCCATATTTTGCCAGTAAAAACAAAGCACTTGAAAATAGACCGATTTTACACCGGCTATCTGCTTAGGAAAGTGGCAGATACTGTGCCGATATAAAAAAAGCCCCCCGTAGTGCGAAGATACGAGGTTATAACAGTTACACGACAATGAAGAGCAGAGATGAGAATCGGACTAACTGAAGCCAACATTTCATGACACTAGGTTGCAAACAGCCATCTATTCAGGGATTTTTCTTCGGTGTTGACTAACGTATATGTAATTACGGTTTTCATGTGGTCACTGAAATCTTTAAAATTCAATACTTTGTTGTAATCATTCATTTATAACTCAATCAATATTAAATCAAAATTCAGTTTCTGATATGACAAACATCAAACAGTAAACCTAAACTCAAATCGAAATGAAATGTAAAAAAGTGATATTTCGTCGAAAAAATAGTGAAATAACGAGGTTTAACCTGCAACCCTCTAGAAGTAAAGCGCATGTTTATCTCAAACGATCACGATGAAGAATTTAAACTTTTACAGCCGATTAAGATGACTACATAAGACAAAAGTTTGATCTACAAAGAAAGGTCGGTTGGCAGTTTTTTCTCAACGAGCCAACCCCGAGCAGATAAAAAATGGAATTCTTAAAAAAAGAAACGAGACATTAAACTCTTTAAAAACACCCAACATTACAACCACCAAAAGGTGTTTTATACTTAGTTTTCTGAGTCCAAGCACAAAAAAGAAAACCGTTGATATTGATTCTGAATAATTATATTTTTTTTTAATTTAATAAATATTTTGAGTATAGAAAATACAGCTCACAGGCTAAGAAATATGAGTGGCAAGCCTAAATTTTGGAAGGAATGCTTGAGAGAGAGCTTTTATCAAGAGCACTGAATGATATTGATTTAGTAAGTCCATTGATCCATCAAAACGGCTGGCAAGCGTGTTCATGCAATTACACAAGTTATCCAAGTAAACTAACAAAAGACCCGCCGCCAGTTAAAGTAATGTTAGCTGTTTTAATCTACTTAAGAAACAATAAATTAAGTAAAATCAAGAAGTCAGTGGGTTCTCAACACACAACAAGACTATTCTTTCACATAACGACTTAACACCCGGTGTGGCAGACGAACTTCTTGCAAGTTTTGACGCTGCCGGCGGCTGAAGAAGCCAAATTAGATGCTCATTTGGTCATAGGGTCTAAGTAGTTAGAGATCAGATTAAAACAGGCTTAAGTAAATGCACTCGATTGTTTGGCAAGTCTTTACATTGCCACTGCCTCGATGAGTTTGGTAGCGAAAAGAGCCGTTCTAAACATAAAGAATGCAGACAACAAATTTTTCATGTGTGTGTGTTCTCGCAGGCTGCATTATATCCGCAAAAACTCAGAGAGAGTATCTAACTATCATCCTAACATCAATGACCTAAGCCTTAAGTGGATCTCCTATCCTGTTAGTGTAGAAACAAATTGATCAGTTTGAAGAACAAAACAAACCATAACTGTTAATGTTTACACATAGTGATGAGGAAACAGATTTGTTGGCCAATTAAAGTGTCCAGAACAGTCCAACGATTGCTAGCCAACAAAAGTCCTGTGGACTTACTGGGCTGAATTCTATTCACCAGAGGGGCTGGCTCCGCATTACACATTGATACGCACAAATGAGATAGATATATTGGCCATACTTCAAAAATGGGCATAAACAAGAATTACTTGCAGAAAATTTTAACAAGAATGCCAGCTGTTCAAGCTGCGAGCGAACTTAAATACATTGTAAAAAGTTCTGTAGATACTGTAATACAGAACTAATTTACGCGCCCCCTGACCTGGAGCTAAAGTTATGTTATAAGAACTGGAAAAAACTGCACAACATTCTGCCAAGACGTAGTTTTCGCAGACTTCGAATCGCTTTTGTTCTTATATGGCCAGCGCCACAAAAAACTTCGAAAAACCTTCCTTGAATGAGTAATCAACAGATTTTTGTCATGGTTGCTAGCATTTGTTTTTCCTTGTCGGATGGCGCTCATTCAAGGCCAGAATTATACTGAGGACGCATAAGCGGCTAGAAGAATTTTAACAGCGCAAGCATGCAAGTGCGTAATGATTGGTTCTAATAAACTGAAATTATCTGAAATGCCAATAATTGCACCTTAATACCAACAACGTAAGCCCAGCCAACTCACTGTTGGATTTGTGTTTTAGAACTCAAGTAGAATAAGTCAACAGTAAGAATACCATGTAATCACATTATCTGGAAAGTAAAAACAGAGGATGCGTTCGGCGCATAACACATGCAAATCTTCAACTAAAGTTTTGATCCAAATGACATGGAATCTGCCCATCTACTTTCATAACTTGCGAGGTTATCTACACTCATCATAAAATGAAAGCATGTACCGATGCCTACAAGGTGTCATGCAAATGCCAACAGTCATCAAAAAGTACACTGTTTACGTTTTAAATAACATATCTTTCTACGACTCATGCAACCAATGATGGTCTCATTAAGAGGCACTGGCTAAGTCCTTAAAGTCCTGCCCAATAACGAATAAAATTTTTACTCCAACTCTTGATGGGGGGGAAGAAAGGGAGTTTACCCTTATGAATACATGAACAGATTGGAAATGTATTGAAGTAACATCACACTTCCACCTAAAGTCTCGTTACAAAATCAAGTCTATAGGAAATGACATTAGTGATTCGATTACCAACATCTCACGATTCGGCATAAGTTATGAGTGGAAAACGATGGTGAAGACTATCATGATTCATACTTGATGGCATATGTATGTTTGTGGGCGACGACTTTGAAAATATGATGAAGACCTGCCATGAAACATTACAGTTTGTTCCTTGCGCCATTATAGTTTCTTCACCCGGGATAGCTGATGCTCTTTCTTAAAGTTTACTGGGGAGTACAGATTGATTTATTGTCTGACTGCCAATGAATCCTATGAATGAAAACGGATTGCGTGGAGGAATTAGTATGGCGTCTCATCATAACAGTAAAGCAAACACAAATGACTAGGACGACACAAATCCGAGTAAAAGTACTAAACTAACTCATTTATTTAGATGGCAAACAATCTGTAAGTTTTGGGCAATGCTCAAACACTACCCATTACGTTAACTCAAGATGTACACAGGTACGAAAAATATACAAAAGGCATTAAAGAGTGTTAGAAACAATTTAAACGCCTGATCAAAAGCGCGGTTTCATTCTAGAACATGTTTGACTTAGAATATCTCATGAACATCCATGACCTCATACTAGACTATCAAATAGCATCATAAAGTCTAAAGATAGATCCAAGAGAACCACCTAAACTTTGTGCCTAATCTTCGAGGCAAAAAAAATAAAGTCTTACAAAACAGACTTCTACTATTTTATTTAAGACATGTGGCTTAAGTTGACAGCTGATCAACGCATAATTTGCTTTTCGATCAATAACAGAACAAGGAACCATACAACATTAAGAACACTGACCTCAGAACTAATCCACATATGCTTCATAAAAAGACTTTTTCAAGCAGATGAACAACATCTTTAATAGGACAGAACTATGGAGAAGATTCCGCGATCAAGCGCAAAGATGTCAGATTAGTCACCAATGCGAAGCGACCAATAAGCTAACTTCAAAACAAATTGATACATGACTTTAAAAGATATCATGATCATCATTTGGCATAAAAATGAAGAAAAAGAAAGTCCAAATTGGACAAACCAGTATTTATTGGTTTACTGTTTTAGAATTTATCAAGCATTAAGATGTTAGAGTATTCATTAGACTACTTTAAACCCTCGTAACCTGAGTCCCAGAGTAACTTTACACATATACACATAAACATGTTTTTGATATAGATATTCCTACTGAAGACATCAATAAAGAACATGGAAATGGTGAAGTAGCTAAAGTCATGGGGATGGTACGACACTCGCGATTAACCTAAAGATTCTCCTTTGCAATTCATTACTAACAAGAAGGATTAGGAAAAGATGAGGATGAATTATCTGGAAAGGTGGATCAAGGAGTTGTTGGATTAAGTTCAAAAATGTACGAGTGATTTCGAGCCAGGAAAAAACATTAAGAAAGCAAAGTGAATATCTCGCAGCGTTGTGCGTCAAACATATCACATGACAACTACAAGAAGCAAGTGTTTGTGGCAATAAGACTTATCCATCATGACAAGCGTAAACCTGCGCTCCTAATTCTAACAAGAGATCAAGCACAACATTTGTAAACAAAGTAAGTACATTATATAGAACAAAGCACAAACGAGTTGTAATGATAATCCAGAGTATTTCATAAGTCATATGGGCATTATAGAACCGAAAATTAATTAAAGCGGAACTGTGCCGGTGGTGATTATCTGCAGTTCTTCTTCCAACCAAAATATCTTTTAGGAGCTGGTTGTTTTGGTTGTTGCCAGTTTTCGCGTAAATAATACAACGGGCGGATTCATCTTTACAATTCTTTTTATATCATAAGGGTCAACACTCCAAACATGATCATTTGCCCAGATGCAGTGTCCCCTTCCTTGCTTGCCCCCCCCGGGTAAAAACGGTACAATACTTTCAATCTCAAAAGGTAATAGTTTGTCTAGAATGAAGACTCCTCCTTCATCAACATTAATAGTTTTTCTTTTGGATTGCTTTGTACAGGCTTTAGCCCAAAAATTCTGTACCATTATTCAAAGCGCGCAAAACTGAGTGCAGTCTTTCTAAGCCCATACTGTTATGCTAGAATTGTCAATCAGCACTCAGTGATACTGGTAAGAAACAAGTCTTTTTCGGCTAACAGTATTTTAAAAGTTTCAACAAAGCCTGTGATCAGTGAACTCCTGGAATGCCTCCTTTTAAAGGAAACTCCAATGTTTTAAACAAAAATTGATTCACGTTGGTCCTTTAAAATCATTTCCATCATCACTTGAATCAATGCTATTGAATTACAAAAAGGTTATTGGGCCCTCGTTGTATATATCAGTAGTATAGCAACAGCAACAGCAGAAGCACTACATTTGTTTTAATGGGGTTCACCCCCCTAGCATCTTTGTATCTTGAATCCATTCAATGACTGTGAGTGTTCGTACTAAATCTTTAATGCGTCTAATCCTAATCATCAGGTAAATATATAAGAACCATTTTATGGAGTCGTTTGGAGTATGTAATTAACAAAGTGCGGTCTCTGAAATCCGTTGGGCGCAGGTAAATAAAAGGATGCTCAAATCGCTTGTTTAGAAACCAGTTCTTTTGCTGTATTTGTTCACTGACATCCAGCTGCTTGGCTTAGCTTTTTAATTTCAGTTGATGCCCTTGCTCAATATCCTTTTGGGCAAAATATAATTTGTCATTTTTTTTAATCAGACCAAAAAACAGTGCCACAAAATACACAACTTTCAAACCAACGACAATAAACCCGATTTCTTGCATCTTTAGTCTTTCTGATGGTAGATAAAATTCCACTGAATATTTGGAGTGTGGCAATGTGCTGGACTGTTGCCTGTTACAAGATATATTGTATAACTTCTATATCAACAATTTTAAAATTCGTTAAGCTTGGCATCCCCTGTCCTTTTCATGTGTCATTAATAAAATCTAACTCTCAATCTCTGCCTACAAATCGTCTAGATCATGCTGCTAGTTCACCATAGCTTTTGTTATGACTTTTCTCGTGTCGCCGTCATTCCCCAGTTTTACTAAATGCTAAATAACTTCCGCTAAAGCAAGCGCATTCACACACACGCCCCTATCATAATTGCGAGTTAAGCCATATTTTATAAAGTATTTTTTTCTTACATATTTATATGTCTGGAATAATTGCCTTGCTTAACAAGAAAATCTATCGTGGCAAACGGGGGGGGGGGGGGGGGGGGGGGGGGGGGGGGGGGAGAGCTGCAATGATACAATCAGCTTGCTGAATCCTCAAAATCAAGTATGGCCCAGATCTGCTGGTTTAATTCTAACAGGCTTTAACCCAAGCATTGAGTATCCAAGCACTTAGGCCTCCAATAACACGAATTGTACAACAAGGTTAGCAACAGTTTTTTTTCGAGTGCTCTTTATTTAAAAATAAAATAGATAATAATTAAATAAAAACATGAACAGCGTGATCTCCAACACAACAAGTCAGCCTAAACCTTCCAGAACTTATGAATGACCAAGTTGAAGATCACGCAATTATGCCCAAAAGGGAGGCTGTATTCTTTGGCAGCATGTGGGAAAACCAACAGGAGTTCCTCTGAACTGTAAATCATCAGAGAACAATCCAACAATGCCGCCGCAAGACATTTTTTAAAGTACATAACAGGTATGAAGCACAGCTGGGGTCAAGAATGGTGAAAAGTGTGGGGCAAAACTTGGTTCTTATATTTGTACACAAAAACACGTCAGTTAATTGCTCCCATGATTCTGACAAGATCTTACTATGAATTTAACGCAATATCCATATGTTAACAAATTCATTATAGTCCTCTAAGGGATTTGATTAAAACTGAAATATATGGAACAAATGTTATCGCCATTAATCATGGGGATTAATACTTATAAACATATTAAAGAATTTTATTTCCCTTTCAAAATGAACGATCTGGAAAATCATCAGAACCAAAAACCACTGAATCAGGTGGAGAAAGAAAACCAAGCTAGAAAAATCCCCCAGAAAACGTGCTGAATCAGTCGGAGACTAAAAATCCATGGGCGTGTAGAAGCAGGAGAAATTAGCAGAGTGGAACAGACAACAAAAAATTAATTTTACAGAAAATGACTCATCATGAAAACATAACACACGCAACGCAGAACAATATGATACAATGCCATCAAATAAAAACACCGATTGCTAAACACGGGGCCGTCCAAATACTCATGGAAAATCAGAACTAAAAACTGTAGCCATTTTTTGCTCCCATTTCTGCTGTTGGGGGCATTTCATTAAGCTATACAATATATACCATGCCACAGCAAACTAGAAGAATAAAAAACTACTGAACCGATAAATACAGAGAAAAATTACAACACACACGCCAAAACCGCCAATAACAAAGCATCATTTTGACCATATAAAATGGAATAATATGTTAAGAACTATAATTTTAAATTTTTTATAAAAATATATTACAAGATTTGGCGTAATAAAAAAAGATGAACGTCAAAAAATATAAGACCTGGATTCTATAAATTGTGTTCTCGATTGGTACATTAAGTGCTCATCATGAGCCAACTTGGTAATCAATGCGGTGCAAGAAAGTCGTCTTCGGAAGGTAACATTAACTAACCTTCCTTAAGATCTATGCAGAGAACGCTGTAGGCAATACATCCTCACGATGACGCGAATTTTGAGACGTGTGGTAACTATATTAGACATCTACTACATAAGAAAAAAAACGATAGCTTGAGATTATTTTTAAAATTATAAGATAACATAATAAGAACTTGGTTTAACATAAGAGGAATGACTTAATCAAGAACTTAACCAAGAACTTTATCAAAAACCTATTAAGATCTTATTAAGACTTGAACAAGAACTTATAAAACTAGGGGATAACTTTAGACTGACTTAAGGGACAAAGATAGAAGTAACTTAATGTAAAACTTGATGAATAACTTGTAAAAACTTAGAATGAACTTGAGTTGATTGCATGCGTGGGTGGTGTGTGGGGCAGGTGGGGTGTGGTTGTGCATGCGTGGGGTCAGGACAAAACAAACACCACAAACAACAAACACACAACAGACAGTCATGGTGGGGGTTTGGACGTGCGTGCGTGGTTAGGCCAAAACACACAACAACAAAAAAAAAGTAAACTCCCTTAGGGCCACTTCTTGCTTTGTGACTAAACAGGCCTGTGTCCCCTCGCGCGCAACCTCAATCAACCCAAGTGGAATCACATAGGTGTCCTTTGGCCTAGTAGCCGCGAGCTTTGCAGTGCTGCAGCCTGCGCTTTTAGTCCAAGCGATCACAAGGTCCGGTTTTGACACCTAGTTGCCACCGAGCTTATTTTCAGGTTCATAAGGTCAATGGGCTGCAATCTGATCACATAGGGTTTTTTTGGCCTAGTTTGCTCTGCTCCCGCTCCTCTTTTCATCAACCAGGCTTACAACTGTTCTAATTCATAGTTACAGACAGCAATTACTGCTGTATCCTCGCTTTATATTGGCGGCTCTAATCGCCAGTAGTAGTACAACCTCATTGTAAATTTGAGCATATCTAATTACGTATATGTGCTAGCCACACACTACTCCTCACCATACTGGTAGATACTAAGGTCTGCAAACCCAACTAGTTTTGCATAACATTCAGTAAAATCGACCATCCAGATGCATATGTTTAAATAATGGTTTGGGCGTTTGCTACACATTCATTTATACTGATTCCAAGCTTTGGAATTATGATAGTTATAAAAACACCCAGAAAGTTCAATGAGTTTCCTAGCAACTAATCAGGACATGTTCACCGTGCGTCTTCAGAACATAAACGCCATGTTTGATGCGTTTTGTTTGTTAAACATGACTTGGGGCTTGTCCACAAGCCTACCCCACATCAACGCTTGAATGGATTTTTGTTTTGTGCATTGCCGGCTTTCAACAATGCAGCGCCATATATTAAATAAGAACCCATCTCCATCGATAGTCAAACACATAATTGAAACTGGCTATAATTTTGGGTTCAGCAATATTGCCTCAAAACGTTTTTCATTTCCCATGAACCAACCAAACCTTTAAGATAGTCGTCGCCATTTTCCAAAGCATCGTGTTCACTTTTTCTTTTTTCTGTTTCCTCAGAAAAGCAAGATACTTCTTTTCGGTTTCGGCTGGCAACGAACAAGCTCACCTCGTTCATTTTCAACAAATACACTGACATGTACGTATGGTAAAACTTGTTGGTGTCAATGGCAAGAGCCTGCTCTTTCAGTGAAACGGGTTAGCCATTTATTTAGAATAAGACACCAAGGCACATTACACAGCGAAGTAAAAGCGTCCCATGCAAGCCCGGAAGTCAGTAGAAGAATGATGAAACCTGTGTAGGAAAACTGGTCCATTGTGACGCCGTAATCACTGCGCCCTCGATGATGCCCAGCAGTGACAGCGCCCGACTTGCGTCATGATGTCAGAAGACATAGTAACTCGGCGAGAGGAAGGGGGGTGAAAAGTGAGGGGAAGAAGAGGTTGGTTCATCAGTAATAGGTATTTTTGGCGCGCCGTCTCGCTGCATGATTCAATACAATGTAACCGGCGAGAGGAAGTGGGTGAAAAGGAGGGGAAGAAGAGGGGTTCAGGGCAGAATAGTGATCTTTTGGCCAATCGCAGACTCTACTGTGTATGGTGTGTGTGCTCGGCATCAGTTGTGCGTGTTGTATTATGGTATTTTATGTGTGATTTTGTGTGAGTGTGTGTGTGATGTGTGTTGATTGAGGTTGTTGTGTTTGAGTGTAGTTTGAGTATGGCCCGTCCGTGTGTGTGTTGTGAGTGTTTGGTGATGTGTGTGTGTTTTGTGTGTGTGGTGTGTGTGTGTGTATGTGGTGCAGGCGTGCGTAGGTGTGTGAGTGGTTGTGGTGTGTGTGTGCGATTGTGAGTGTGTGTGTGTGTGTGTGTGGTGTGTGTGTGTGTGATGTGTGTGTGTTGTGTTGAGTGAGGTGTGTATGTGTGTGGTGTGTGTGTGGGGTGTGTGTGTTTGTGTGTTCCTGCCTCTCTGTCTGTCTGTTCTCTCTTGTCTGTCTGTCTTGTCTGTCTGTCTGTTCTGAGGGCAACTTTACTTTGTCAGTTTTCTCTCTCCCCCAACGCTGTAATTAACATACCGCGAATAAATCGGATAAGCCTGTTGCAGCCCACCTGTAAATGGGCGCGATCAGCACAACTTCTTTTCCCTCGTATACTCTATGTGGAATTTGTTCATTCCTGCTACTTTCCTCTACGCTATACTCTCTGAAAACTTTAGTAAAATATGTAATTGAAAACGGATAACCCTACAGCAGTATGTTTGTGATGTAGGGTCGTTATTTTTTTGGTTACTTGTCCAAGAAAGTAATAGTCGGCTATTTTAGGCCACTTTCCGCCAAAAACGTGGTGGAGGATGCAAGTGATTCAGAATCGTGTTTAAACTTCTCTATATGAACACTCAGGTCACTAATTAAGATGTGTTGTTGCGCCAAACAAAACTACTTGTTAAAGGGGAAAATCCCTCCATCTTGCATTTAACATTCATTACTTTATGTTCATTAGGAATGAGCTGAGCACTGATGAAAACTCTATAGATGGTGAAGGCCCCTCAAATGTTTTAAGAGCATTACCGGCGTGTAAAGCAGCAAAATGCGATTAATAATATAAACAATTCCTCATTTACCGTTTAAAAGAATTAGTTTGTTGGATGTGTAGGATCATTTAATATAAAAATTGCAGAACAAAGCATTGGAAAGTTGTGAAATGCGATAAGGACCAGCACATTGTTTTGAATAAAATAATACGTCACTCAAAAATAATGTCGCGTGGGCCATAAGACACCGGAGATACATTAGCGCCTGTAAGGTTGTTAATAACATTAGAATTAAAAGACCTTGCAGAGTTGCGATTGCTTTGAAACAGAACTGTGAGATAGGCGCCTTTTGTATGGTTTGAGTACACAAAAGATGGTGGATTATAACTGCAAATGAGGTTGGCTACACCAAAAATTTTTCCTAACTAGAACAGCTGCGCAATCAAGAATCAATAAGTTGGACGAGTAAAAGGAAAGTCCAAAAGTTCTAGAAGCCTTTGACTCGGAAATGGCACATAGAACCATATTTAGAATGGAAATAGAAATTTGAATTCATAATCCCATTTCCATATATACCGTCAAAAAAGTTACAGAAAAGCATTCAACTCTGGCCCTTTACTGTACTAACTATAAGCCTGGACGACAATAGTCTTTAAAGTACATTGAAATATACGCCGAATGGAAAAAGCCAGTACAACCTGCCACAGAAAAGAAACAGTTGTAAAAAAAGCATCTACCAAAATTACATGTTCTTTCCACGCATAAATTAGAGACACTTTCACAATGAAATTTGAAATTTGGTGTCTTTAAAGATTTGTAGAGGATGGTGTTGATGGCTATAGTGATGACCTAATAAAAGTAATAAATAAAAAGCTGGCAAAACTTAGACATTTAAACGTCTTAACGATGTTGTCGTCGTTCTTCACAATTGGCGAGGATATTAATATCATAGAACAACAAGCAACCAAAATCAATGATGACGTTAAATAGCAACAATCTTACAGAACTGAATTGGATTAATCTTAACACATTAAGGCCTCATAGGTGTTTTATTATACTGAACAATTTTTGACATAGAGCATGATACAAAAAAAAAACTTTGATTAGTATTAAATTCTGTTATACACAATTGAGCAGTTAAACTTTATGACAAAAACCCCACAATGATCATATAAATTTTGTTGTGACGAACTTGTATATGTAGTAAAAAGAAAAAACAATATTTATCCTCCGGACCTGTTACAAACAGTTATCTGTTATAGATATTGATCATAATTCGGTTTTCTGTCCAACACTTAAATGGAACAAAGCATATCATGATAGTAAGGTTAATAAATAGGCAGATGAAAACAAATAATAAGTTAACCCCACAATAAACTGAGTTGAAATGTCTATGAACGTGCTTTATTTTAAATTGTTTGAGGGAACGCAAACGCTATATATTATATGGAATGACTGTTCATAGCAAAAACAGAAAAAGACAAAGTTATAAAAGAGAAACACTTTGTCAAACTGGCTTTCCAGTGGACGACATGCTGTAGAATAGAGTGTGTGAGTGTTAGGGCCAGAATATATACACGTTTTTAAAAGACCTTTTAGAGAACAGTTAAAGACTGTAGTGTGTATTCACATGAAAGACATAGACTCATAGTTGAAGAATGTTTGCGCGAAAATGATGTATTGAAAACGATCAAGAAAAACCATAGGATTACAACAAAAACTAAAATCTGAAAAGTTTTTGTAAATTAGTTGAATAAAAACGGATAACCCTACACAGTATGTCTGTTTTGAAGATAATCGTTTATTTTTGGTTATTGAAGTCTTACTGTCAGAGAACAGGAAAAGGCGCTTTAGGCCACTTTCGCCTTCCCCCGGCCCCAAAAACTTGGTGGGAGGGCAAGTGAGGTAGGAACGACATTTCCCTGTTATCTCCACTGAAGGGAGCCTGATCCGTGGAAACGTATCGGTCTGGCTGCTCTCAAGCTATGACCTTGGCTTCGCCAAGTCAAAAGGAGAGTCGAGGTTTAAAGCAATACAGTTAGTCAATCAGTCAGTCTGTCTATCGTGTCTCTGTATCTGATCTCTCCTCTCTCAATCTCTCTCTCTCTCATTCCTGTCTCTCTCTGCCGTATCTATTCTCTCGCTCTCCTCGTCTCTCAATATACTATTTTTGTAAAGAAATTAAAGTTAGTCAATAAGTAAGGATGTATATTATGTATATGGTAGATGTATCTATACTCGTCTCTCTATCTTATATATATACTATATATCATTATGTAGATAGATGGATACATATCTATACTACTATATATAATATATAATCTACTAATATATATATATCTCTCATATATATATCATATAACTAGAGAGATGAGATATGTTGTGATAGTGTTGGTTATTGGGGGGGTTTAGTGAGTGTGGGTGTGTAGTTAGGATGGTGGGGGGTGGGTGGGGGGGGGGGTGTGTTGGGGGGGGGGTGGGTTAGGGTGAGGTTTGTTTGTGGGGTAGGGAGTATAGGTTGGAGTAGTAGTTAAGGTGTGTGTGGGAAAGTGTGGATTAACGTTACATGTACCTTCTGAACAATGTGAGCGATACTTCAATCCATTACGTCTGATACTTTGTTTCATTCTTTCATTCTCTCTTTTCTGTCCTCTTTCGTTATTCCTTTCTTTATTCCTTTTTTCCGTAAAAAGAAAATTCCTTTCTGTGTTTTCCTTTTGAATTTATTTGTGTTTTCTTAATTTCGTTTTCCTTTCTATGTTTCTTAGCGGGGTTTTTGTAAAAGGGGGGAAAAAGTCTCCTCGTCTATTTCAGTATCTCGTTTCTTCTCAGTGAGGTCTGTCTGTCCTTCTTGGCTGTCTGTCTGTCGCATCTCTCTCTCTCTCTCTCTCATCTCTGTCTGTCTGTCTGTCTGTCTGTCTCACACACACACACACACACACACACACACACACACATCACACACATACACACTCTCACTCTCTCTCTCTCTCTCTCTCTCTCTCCTCTCTCTCTCCCCTTTCCCCTCTCTCTTCCCCCCCCCCCCCCTCTCTCTCTCTCTCTCTCTCAACTTAAGTTTTATTCTACTACCTAACCAAGCTCTCCCAGGCAGACCTGAAAGAGGAAGAAGAGAGGCAAGATGAACCGGCGAGGGAAAGGCGGTCAAGTGGAGGGGGTGGTGGATGGGGGTGGGGGGGTAGGGAGGTGAGGTGAGGGGGCGGGGTTACAAACAAAACGAAGAAACGTCAGAGACCAAGTTCCCATTGTGGAAAGATAATGGAAAGGCAGTGGCGACATGAGAGAGGTTGGGGGGGGGGGGGGGGGTTAGAGGTGGGCTCAATGGAGGTAAGGGGGGGGGGAGGCAAGGCAGGGGGGAGAGGGGGGGCCAGTTGACGCGTGTACGTGCGCGTGCGTGCGTGCGTGCGTGAAAAGAATTCTTGTCCTCATCAATAATGTTGCTCTATAACACCCTCGCAGCAGCGGCGGGGCCTCACGTTTCCCATCGTCACAATTCCCATAATGAGGATTCCTATAATCACCTTTTCCCACAAAGTGGCTTCATGTCAGTTTCCGCCGGTTCCGTTTCCTGTGATGAAAACACAGGATACGCGGCGGGTTGCTTTATTTGCAGCGAGCGTTAGGAAAAGGAGAGCCCTGGGGAGGGGTCATGAGTGAAGCGGTGTGGTCACATTACACAGCGGACTGCGAAGGCGCGCTAGCGCTAGCCATGAGTTCCGCAAGTGATGATGATGATGATGATGATGGCGCCCCGAGAGAGAGAGAGAGAGAGAGAGAGAGAGAGAGAGAGAGACAGTGAGAGAGAGGAGGAAGAGAGGGGAGAGAAGTGTGAGAGAAGAGGAGAGACAGAGAAGAGAGTGGTGGTGTAGGGTGTGTGTGAGTGACTGGTGAGTGTGGGGGCGAGACAGACGAGTGTGTGTGATGTGCTGTGTGTGTGTGTGTGTGTGTGTGTAGTGTGTGTGTGTGTGGTGCCTGACAGACAGAGGATTGAGAAGAGAAGACAGAAGAAGACAGCCAGACAGAGGCCTAGAGTCCGTCACGATGGCAAAAATGAATCCACTCTTGTACCAGACGTTGCATTTCAATGGAGCGGCGATCCGTAAAGCCCAAGCCGACAGTCTTCGCCGAGTACAAAGACTTGGAGAGAAGACCTCGATAATGGACAGCGTGACGTGCGCTGTCCGAGCGTCGTCCACTCTGGTTTTGAAGTCCACACACACACACACGCACGATCGCACCAACACGCTCCATATATGGCGCTGTCATATGGACGGGGGACATAAAAGATGACATGATTACAGACCAATGCACGAACACGCACGAACGCTCCCTCGCGATCCATTAATCAAGCGGTTGGCACACGGAGGGAGGAGCGAAGGACACCTGCTCAAAACGTGTTCTTCAAGCGCTGACACACAAAAATAATTTAAAATTTAAAAAAAATTAAAAATAAAATAAATCAAATAGAAGCCTCAACGGAGGCATGAAACATAGTATCAGGCCAGCGAAGGAAAGAATCAGGATCAGTGAAAAAAAATGCGAATGAATAAGCACACGAACGAACGGACGAACAAAACAAAAAAAACCACACAAACAACGGGGAAAAAATACATTTGAAATGAACTAATAATTCTTTAGTGCATATTGTAAAATAAATTACAGTAAAATGTCCTCTCTTTCCCCCCTTCTCCACCTTTGTCCTCTTCTCTCCCCCCCCCCCCCCCCCCCCCCTCCTTACGAATGACCCCCTCCACCCCCACCCCCTCTCCCCCGTCTCTTTCATAAAGACCGGTTTGTGTCTCCTTCTCCGTCATACCTGACTACCATGCCACAGGCGTAAAACATTGAAGGGTGTCCACAGGCCATCGTTTCTCAACACTGAATTTCCCATTCTTCTCTTCTTCTTCTGCGTACGCAGGCTGATACTCCTGCGGACACTCCCTATATGGACAGGCAAGTAGTAATTAATCCCATCTACCCAACAGAAGGAGTGGAGTTTTGTGAGCATGACCGTTTTTTAATCCCGCCATTAAGGCAGCCATATTCCATCTTCGGGAAGAATGTCCCACTCAATCTGTTTATTTTCAATACGTGAGAAATACAGTCACACCAACCACCCAACCACCACCACCAACACAACAACAACAATTTGATATGTTAGTCGTGACGTTTCCCAATCTAGACAACACAGAATCGTCTGAGACGACAAGACCCAAACCCAACACACAAAAATAAATAAAAAAACAACAAAACCACGCAGATCGTAACCGTTACATAACCATGAAAA
>JAFLJL010001377.1:0-37703 GCA_018398815.1 Conus ventricosus | reverse complement strand
CTAAAAATGATCTGCTCAGGAATACGGAACTTGTTGTTCACTAATGTCAGCGTAATATCAACACTGTAATGTCTTCTTTTTCATACCGCCTCTTCTCCTGACCTCGACGAGGTAGGTGACTTTAAACAGGCTAATACTACTTGTACATGATGTCAGAAAATATGCGGGACAGAGGCACTCACAAGGGTAGTTAAATTCAAATCAGTGTCCATTGTCCACCACCCGTATACTGATGTCAGGAGGAATGTGCGGTAGATGTACTCAAAGGGGTAGGGGAGTTCAAACCTGGGTACATTGTCCAACACCTGCATACTAATGCCAGGAGGAATGTGGGGTAGATGTACTCAAAGGGGTAAGGGAATTCTTAAATCGGGGTACATTGTCCCGCACCTGTGTACTAATTCAGAAGGAAAGTTTAGCGGAGGTACTCACAGGAGAAGGGGAATTCATACAAGTGTAGTGTCCACATTTGTATATGATGTCAGCAGGAACGTGCGGTGGAGGGTATTCACAATAGTAATGGAATTCAAAGCAGGTATATTGTCCATTAACAGTTATACTAATGTTAGATGGAATATAGGGAAATGGTACTCACAGGGATAGGGAACTTTAAACCAGGGCGCATTGTCCACCACCTCCAAATTGATGTCCGTCCGCGCTCTGTAGGCCAGTTCTGTACTGTTGTTCGGCAGTACATCAGCCACTGTCAGGATGTAGCTTAACGTCCAGCCATACACGTTGCCAACAGAACCTTTTGGGTTCATCATTATCATCACCATCATCATCGTCGTCGCCATCATCTTCATCATCATCATCATCATCATCATCATCATCATCATCATCATCATCATCATTATCATCTTCATCATCATCATTATCATCGTCATAATCATCATCACCATCATCATCATCATCATCATCATCATCATCATCATCATCATCATCGTCATCACCACCACCACCACCACCATCCTCATCAACATCGCTATCATCGACATCAACATTATCCTCCTCATACTGCACTGGGCAGATGTAATTTTGTAATGTGCAATTTGTAAACCGTGGCCAATGTCAACCAAGCTGGAATATTTTTGACAGTGTGTGGTATGGTGTGGCAGTCAGCATGTCACATTAAACATGCAAGAAACGAGACATGCCAACCAAGCTGGACTATTTTTGACAGTGTGTGCTATGGTATGGCAGTCAGTATGTCACATTCAACATGCAGGAAACGAGACATAGTATGTTGTGGCTCTAACTGACCCGGCCCCACGAACTGGAACTACGCACTGAATCAATGTTGAATGACAGAAAAACCCACCAGCCTCTCAAGAAAGACCCCCCAACAGGTATGCCACCAAGCTCAAGGATCTGCTCAAACGTCTCAAGGAGGTCGGCGGACTTTCGCTTGACCTTTACAAAAAACTGTACCCGTCAGCCATGATGTCCCCAAGTTCTATGGCCTTTCCCTAATGTACACAAGAAAGACGCCCCTCTCCATCCATAGTCGCTTCCAGAGGTTCCCTCATGTATGAGACGGCGAGATTGTGGCAGACATCCTGTCTCGTGTTGGCACGACAGAACACCACATCACCAACAGTGCGGACTTCGTTCAGAAACTGGCAGGACTACACCCTTTCTCCTGACGAGTGCCTCGTATCCTATGATGTTTCGGCATTGTTCAGCAGCGTCACCGTCGAAGAAAGCATCCACATCATCAAAGCAAGACTCCAGGCTGCCGACACTCTGCCCCAGCGTACTACGCTTTCCGTGGACAGCATTGGTGAACTCCTGGCTTGCTGTCTCAACACTACTTACTTCACGTTCCAAGGCACCTTCTACCAGCAGACTGCAGGAGTGGCCATGGGCTCTCAAGTCAGCCTCATTGTAGCTAGTCTCTTCATGGAGGACTTCCAGGAGAAGGCCCTGGCGTCTTACCATTCTCTTCAACGCTATTGGGGCCATTACGTGGACGACACCATGACCATCCTGACGAAGGAGCTGGTGGAAGACTTCACTAACCAATTGAATGTCAACACCCTGCTATTAAATTCACTCATGAGGTGGAGAGCAACTCGAAACTGAGAGAAACCTTCAAAAACTCTTGACAGAACACAAAAGGGATTATTACCCGTAGGCTCCCACCTACACGCCCAACAACAGCCGTTCGAATATGACATCAGCGTTCTCGGACCGTGACAATAGATGGTTTCAGCATGGGGGTGAAGGAGGCTATCCATATTGCTGCCAACAACCCCACACTCAGACCTGGAAAGGACACACCTTGCCATCAGTGTACAACACCCTCATTGTTCAGGGTTCGACCCTGGTCGTGTGCACTGAACTCCAGTTCACCCAGTAGCAACACCACCGCTGAAGAGACGGACGGAGGTCTGTCGAAAACTCCAAGTAAGCGCTATTCCCGCTGAGTGACCTGTCTAAATCGGTAGTCGTAATGTTGAACTGGTTTCAAAGTAGTTTTAGAGTATGCATTCAACAGTTAAGCGTTCACTTACACACACAGGAAAATGACTGACCCCTATCATTTTCGTCTAGTTTATCAATTTCCTCTGCTGAGCACAAAAATTATGACAAAGCTTCAATCTGTGTTCGTAATTTTGAGCATTGTTTGCTACATGCACGGGGAAAATGACCAACAGCAAGGGAGTCAGAATGCAGCTTTTGTTTTGATTTCTTCCTGTCCAACAAGTTCAAGAGCCCAGATAGTGTCACAACACATGTTGTCACGACAGATTGAAGATAACCCACGCCATGCTGACTATGGGATCATTGTTCGCAGTGCAACATGCGACCAAAACTGCAGCAATGCAATGTTAAACGTGCAACAGACAACCCACAATGCAGCAATACAATATCAAATGTACAATCCAGCATTGCTGCAACAAAATGTTAAAAAGTACAACGTACGGTCCCAAACTGCAGCAGCACAATGCTACACACATGACGAGCAATCCAATATTTCAGTAACACGAGACAATGAACTTAAAACAAACAGTCCAACTTGATTTGCCATTCCCGCCCTCCTTTTCCTCTCTGGATTCTTCCCGCCGTCAACCCGTTTCTCGTGCAGAACTGACGTCATACCGTCATCCCATCATCACACGTAACGTCGCTCTCGGATGTGTGTGTGTGTGTGTGTGTGTGTGTGTGTGTGTGTGTGTGTGTGTGTGTGTGTGTGTGTGTGTGTGTGTGTGTGAGTGAGTGAATGTGTGTGTCTCTCCGCGCGCACGCGCGTGTGTGTGTGCGTGTGTACGCACGAGCGCACGCTGGCGCCATCTTTTCACCTTGGTCCCTTGCTGTTGGAAAGGAAGCCACACCTATGGAATTGGAGTTCTTCATCCAAGTTCTCCGAGAGGTGATCTATCTCTCATGACTTCGGTTCATTGCCACTGTGATACCTTCGGGCGCATCTTTGGGTCATTTTCTTCCTTAAGCACGGAAGGAGATGTTGCATGGGACCATGTCTTTTCCATCTTTGGCGTCATCACCATTTTCACTAGCAACTTCCTAAGTTAAAATGTTTCTTTTTTTTTGCGTTAGTTTAAGGAGTTATTATTCTAATGTGTGTTATTCAATAATATTCGGACAGAGAAAAATTATGCATCGTTGGCCGTGGCCGGTTACGTATGCTGCATGGTAGGGCACTTTCTGCCGGCTACGTATGCTGCAAGGTAGGGCACTTTCTTGCCGATACTTTTCTTTCCCTCTTCCTTCTCCTTAGGCCGCACCTCCTTGAAAATGTACTGTCTTTGGGTATGTGCGTTTGTGTGCACGCGCGTGTCAATACTTCGATTCTTTTCGATCGATCTAATTGTTAATTTTCATTTCCCAACAGTCCAGTGGTTTCATAGAGGGGTGGCTCTAGGTGTGTTTTGTGATTTGTTTGTTCCTTTGTTAGGCTGCCAAAAATCTAACACTGCAGTACCAAATGTTAAAAGTAAAACAGACAATTCAACAATTGCAGCGACACAATGTTAAAACTCAACAGACTATCAGCATTACAGCAACGGAATATGAAAAAATACAACAGGCCATCCCAACATTGCAGCAACAGAATATTAAAAGTTCCACTACATTCGAACATTGCAGCAGCTGAATGCCAAGAGCACAACTGACAGTCTAACACTGCAACAATCGAATATTAAAACTCCGACTGACAATCCAATATTGCAGGCAACAGAATGTTAAAAGTTACAACAATCAATCTTACAAAGCATTAGAACAACCGGCAATCCAAACATTATAGCAGCAAAATGTTGAAGTAGCCTACTACAGACATCCAAGACTGCAACAACAGAACTGGAATGACACGGCCAGCAAATAATGAGTGCTTTGTGAAAAGCGATGTAGAATGATATACAACAATGTCGACAGATCCGTCAATACAATGAGGACTCTCTGTGTTTCGGTTGCTGGCGAGGAGGGGAGTCCTTGTCTTGACACATATCCTTCCACATCTCTCTCTCTCTCTCTCTCTCTCTCTCTCTCTCTCTCTCTCTCTCTCTCTCTCTCTCTCTCTCTCTCTCTCTCTCTCTCTCTCTCTCTGTCTGTCTGTCTGTCTGTCTGTCTGTCTGTCTGTCTGAATGATACCTCTCTTTGTCTCTGTTTTTGTCTGTGTTTCTGTATTTGTCCGTCTGTCTCTCTGTCTTTGTCTTTGTCTGCTGTCTGTATGTCTGTATGTCTCTGTCTCTGTCTGTCTTTATCTGTCTCTGTCTCTCTGTCTCTGTCTCTGTCTCTCTCTCTCTCTCTCTCTCTCTCTCTCTCTCTCTCTCTCTCTCTCTCTCTCTCTCTCTGTCTCTTTCTCTTTCTCTGCAGATAGGGCTCCAGGTGGACGTAGGCGATGGGTAGAGTGGAGAGAACGTAAGGGGGTGAAGGAGTGATGGTATGTGTGCATGCAAATGTATCTTTTTGACTTGAACACAAAAACTGTGGCTTTTTAAAAAAATAATAAGGCAAATCAAGGACACACAGAAGCAAAAAAAAGTTAGTGATGATGATGTTCCCACCTTTATTTTTTGTACATCACGGCCTTGCATAAAGTTATAGAAGAACCTTCCATAGACTATCCAAAAATGAGAAAGGCAATCTGCCCATCTGATTCATATGTGACGAACACATGCAACAGGAGAAAAACACAAGTGAGTGGATAAGAAGAGGCGTATGTAGATATCGGTATAAAAGCGAGAAAAATTTAACATGTCAGTGCACACACACACGCGCGCGCGCGCGCGCGCGCGCGCGCACGCACAGACACACGCACACACCACACACACACACACACACACACACACACACACACACACACACACACACACACACACACACACACACACACTCTCTCTGGGAGAAACCGAGGAAGACAGCGAAACGTCAAACAAGTGGCAGCCCGGGAACTATTCCCCCACCCAGAGGACACGGACCCTTCGCTGTACACAGTGGTCCATGGTACAACATGTTTGACATTCTCAGTGGGCCTACATCCTGGTATTAAACCAAAGACAGAGAAATACGTTAGTGTAGTTTTGCGGAAATCTCAACCGTTGACTCTGTTCTTCCATCTTGAGTGACTATTTAGGGGGATTTTTTTTTATGTGTTAAAGCATTCGCTAACAGGACAGTGATCAATCTTCCTTCATTGATAGAGTGCATTCTCTGTGTACAGTTCTTTTTTCGTTCTTGTCAAAACTAATATTGTTATCGTATCATAGTGATACTTTTTTTTGTATTGTTAGTTACTTTTCAGTGCATAATTTATATTTAATCGCTTTTTCACCTTCATTTTATTTTGTTTTATCTATTAATCGAACGCATGATAGCTAAGGATTTTAAAGTGTTCCAATGGAATTGTCGATCCATCCAACCAGTAAGATCAACTAGTACAACATCTATCTGAAGTCAAATACAACATATTAGCTTTGCAATCACTGAATGTCAGTAAAAATAAACTACCTAAGCTTTCTAATTATTATTTTCACACCAATTATCCAAACATTAATATTGAAGAAAAAATAAATGTGGCAATATATGTCCGTGAAGATGAGAAATATGCACCATGTGCCAAGTCCTGCTCCACTAAACATTCCTGGATTGCACTCATGTGTAGTCAGAATTCAAGTTGACCATAATGTTAGTAACAGTTGTTTCTGTATACCTACCTCAGGGCCCAAACGATCGTAATACAGATGGGTACGGTCTGTTCAATCAACCATCTACCAAATATTTAATCACTGGTGATTTTAACGCCCATGCACCATTCTGGGAAAGGGATGCCAAATAATAACCAGTAACCGTTTTATTGAAAACATAGTGGATCCTCTCTTTACCTTCTTCAACGATGGCAGTATTACTCGTATTCCAGACAACCCTAAACATAAACCTAGTGCCATCGACTTATCATTCATATCTCCTGAACTAGCTATATCATGTGACTGGCTGACACTTGATGATACATTAAATAGTGACCATCTACCTATTAAGATTTCTCTTGAAAATATGAGACCTGTAACAAATGATGTAACACATGACAAAGTTCCCAAATATTGTTATAAATTTGCTAACTGGAAAAAATTTTCATATCTATTCAGTTCATTTAACATGGAGCATAGAAAATATTGAGAATCAAGATGTCGATACGTTATTATGATCATCTTCAGAAAGCAGTCACTCTGCTGCAAAAGAATCAATTCTGACTGTAAAATCTGTAAAATCAAAAAAACATTTGGGTAATGTCTGGTGGAATGATATATGTCAACAGGCAAAACAAGAAAAAATAGAAAAAACAAAGAATACAAAAGAGAAAAAAATCTTAAGGAAAAAACTGAAAAACTTCTTGAGAAAAAAAGAGCGAAAAATTACCAAAATAGAATAATTGCACAAGCAAAACGGCTGTATTGGACGTCTGTATGTCACAAATGAGGTATCAAACTATAAAGACATTCAAAACGTTTGGACACAATTAAAAACAATGAAAATGGAGTTAGCTTTCACCATTGTCCGATCAAATTAAAAAATATCAATTTCCGTCAATTTTGATAAATCTGAAGCATTTGCTGACTTATTTGCATACAACAGTAGCATTAACAGCTTATCCTTGGACAAGAGAAAACACCGCGAACGTGAAGAAAAAAAACATCTATGATAGCCCAAAACCAACAGAAAATCACTATACTAAATTCTGCTATAACATTGCAGGAAGTCAATGAGTGTATTATTAATCTAAAAAAAAGACATCAGTGGGATTAGATGGCATTTCAAATGAAATATTAAGCCATTTCCCGCAAATATCATAAAATTTCTACATTTGTTTTTCCAAAAATGTTGGGACAGTGGCAAAATGCCCTAATTTGGAAACGCTCAATTATAATTCCTATTCATAAAAAGGAAAACCACTCAGTGATATAAACAGCTATCGGCCAATATCATTAACGTCTAACACAGTAAACTGATGGAAAAGATAGTGTTAAAAGGCTAATTCATCATTGCAATAAAAACTGCATCATTCCTATCAACCAAGCTGCATTCCAAGCAGGCAGATCTACAATTGAGCAATTAGTAAAACTTACAACACACGTAAAACATCAATTTGCACGTCGTAAGAACGTCCTCGCTACTTTTTTTGACATTCGTAAAGCCTATGAACAAGTGTGGCACAAACGACTAATGTACAAAATAAAGAATATCGGAATCAGTGGGAACATATACAATTTTATTCAAGATTTTCTACAAGGTAGGCACATTCAAGCAAAAATAGGAAAAACGTATTCCAACCTAAGACCCTTACAAATGGGTTTCCCCCAAGGTTCAGTAATTTCCCCAATATTATTAATATTTTAATCTCTGACCTCCCTAAAGGTCTTTCTAAGATACTGAAGTGGCTCAATTTGCTGATGATATATGCCTATGGACAAAAGTGACAATGAAAAGAAATACACCATCAAGATCATTAATTACATCAAAATAAAGTATCAACTTGTAATTAAATAAGATCAGTGATTTTTTAAATGTAAATGGTCTTTCTCTTTCCCCAGAAAAAACTAATATGATTCTTTTTAATGCTGGTTACGATCCAGGACAACTTCCGACTTTCACGTTGGATGGCATTGTTTTAAACTATGCAAAAAGTGTCAAATTTTTGGGTGTTATCTTAAGTAGTAAGTTATCTTGGAACGCTCATATTGATATATTTTAAACAAAGCAAGAAAGAGCTTGAATTTCCTAAAATAATTAGCAAACATCTTGGGGACAGGATTCGAAATCATTATCCATCTTAGCAACTGCCCTTATACGCTCAAGACTAACTTATGCTCAGGAAGTATTCTTTAATGCTCCTCAATACTGTTAAATAAACTTCAGAGTACTGATTGCAAAGCTTAATAAATTGCCCTTGGGGTTCCCACACATACATCTAACTTAGGGACGTATAATGAGGTAGGAATCTTACCTCTTGCAGAACTTCGGAAAGCTTCTACTTCAAAATTTATCTTAAAGAGCTTTTCACAAAACAATTTTAGCTCAGAAGAAGTATGTTTAAAATCAGAGGAGGATTTCGGAAAAGTGCCCAAAATATACCATCAACTAGGTCTATTTACTCGTTTTCCTCCGATCTTCTAAAGGATACTAAAATAGATAAAAACAACATTGCCCAAAAGCCCACATATTCACCTATTCCAAAATGGGAACAAAGTAAAGCCTCCTTTGATACAGATTATACAGATGTATCAAAAAAGATTGTCCACATACCTTAAGAACATCTGTTTACGCTCATTTAGAAAGTAACTACAATCACCATTTGAAAATGTTTACAGATGGCTCAGTGCTAGAAAATGATAACACGGGAGCAGCCTTCATAATCCCTAGTTTCAAAATAGAAAAGCTCTTCTATCTTGGTAGACAGTTATCAATATTTAGTGCCGAATTAATTGCTATACTTAAGTCGTTAGATTTCATCCTAAATTTCCAATAAATAATTCCCAAATTATGATAGGTGTTGATTCGAAAGCAGCAATCCACTCGATTAAGTCTGCATGTCCTTCAATTCGTCTTGATATGGTATTATGAAATTCATCATCTCATTCATCTTTTATCCTGAAGCATTACTGTTACTTTTTGTTGGATCCCCTCTCATTGTGGTATTGTACCCAACGAGCGCATAGATCAACTAGCAAGAAAAGCACTCAAAATGTCAATTACGCAATACCACTTAACATTCCTTTAGATTTGAAAGAATGTTTTTCAATTATAAATTCAACGTCAAGAGAAAAAGGTAAAACATTACTGATGAACTCAGACGTCCAATATTATCACAACTGTGTAAAGTTTAGTGATGGGTACAAGGGGAAAACGTACAAACAAGTCTCTTTCTCGTCTAGGGAGATTGAAAGCTTAATCCATAGATTTCGTTTGAACGCATTGAAAACAAAATATTGTCATAACGTTAAATGTATGTATGGGGAAACCTTAAGTATCAGTCATTTACTAATTCAATGCCCAAGAGCAAGAGAACTCTTTACAAATTCGGGTATTGAATGGTTACACTGATGGATCGACTTCATTGCCTTTACCAAGTATTTTAAACAGTTCTTATGTTCTTGAGTCAATTTGCAAATGTTTGTTAAGTAGTTCAATTGGCTTTATCTTTAGATCTTGTCTCTACTCAGTTACATAATTTTGTTTTGATCAAATGGAAGAGGGATAGAGGGGAGGGGTGGGGGGAGGGGAGGGGGAGGATGTGATATTCTAGCATTAACATATTAATACACTCAATCACTTACATACTTCATTCACCCACACATAAAACTGTCTGAATCACTGTAGTGGAAGGACATTAAACCGACGACAACACACACACACACACACACACAAAGGCCTGTCACACAGAAAAAACAGATGATAAAGCGCATATACGTGGAAAAAAATGAGAAATTTTGGGGTCTTTGCGTCAAATTTTGACAGATGTATCACGAATAAAACCCTGATAAAGCACTGACAAATCACGACTGAAAGACGGATGCTCCACGTATATCAGCGAATACCGCCCAAATGTCCAATTTTTGTTGCAGGACACGCAAATCCACTGATTGCGGGCGTATCCTCCGCGTGTAACCCGCATATACTCCACGCATTCGCGAATGAAAGACGGATGCTCCACGTGATTGAAACCGGAAGCTCCGCGCACGCTTCTCGATTGGTCGGCGGTTGCTAGGCGTCTGAATCACGTGCGCACCGCGCAAATTATAAGCCGAGTGCCGATGAGTGGTTCAGCATAACATCGCCGACTTCTCGACCAGCAAAGATGGGCAAGAAGAGAACTCCCAAGAGTCCCCAGAAGACGAGGAAGAGGATGAAGGCCAAGTCCCCTACTCCAGAGCCGGTCCCTGAGCCGCAGGTGGATGAGGCCCAAGATGTCGAGGAGACTGCAGGTGGCGAGAAGGAGGGTTGCTGATGGTGCTGCCGCTGTTGATGGTGCTGGTGCTGTAGCTGGTGATGGTGCTGGAGACGAGCCTGACCCTGAAGAGCATGAGCATGAAGACGGTTGCCTCTGACAAACCTGGCAAGGGCAAGGGCAAGAGCCAACCTGCTGATAGACAGTCCTACGCCCTAACAGCCCACAGGAAGACGCCTTGGTGGAGTGGATCCAGGCCAACGATGGCATCTGGAGGAGGGGGAGCAGGACAATACAAGACCGGAAGCACCTGTGGGAGGCCAAGGCGGCAGAGATGGGAGCCACCGTGAGCATCTAGAGGGCTGGTGGAAGTGTCAGAAGGACTGGTATGTGAGGCTGAACAACAAAAAATCCGGACAGGCCGCCAAGCAGTACACAGACAGGGAGCAGTGGGTACTCAGGAAGCTGGCATTCTACTCGGGCAGCTCAAGTCACAGCAGGAAGAGAGCCAGCCACTCAGCCACCTCTCCTCCGTCGTGAGCCCAGGAGAGATCTGCCACTCATGGACTCTGATGATTCTGATGCTGGGAAGACACTGGACCACAGACAGCCCTCCTCATCACAGGTGCCTCCACATCACAGGTGCAGGACCTGGCGGGTATGGAGGCCGAGGCAGCTCGTACTCACTCCAGCAGTCAGCAGTCCAGGTCAAGGCGGAGGAGAAGAGACGAGTCCCAGGAAGAGGCATGGATGCAGGAGCTTACGGGACTCCATCAGGCAACACCGAGATGCTCGGGGATGGTGTTCCAGCAGGCCTAACCCAATCCTGAGAGAGAGTCCTTCATCCAGTATGTCTGTTGACGCCATGAGGATATGCCAGAGGACCGCTATCAGGAATTGGTGCCGCGAATCACAGCAATGATCCAGGCTCTTGCCCGTCACCAGACGCATCCTCCTCCTTCTCAGTCAGCCCCATCCCTGCAGATGGATTACCAGCTCCAGCATCAGCTTCAGCCAGGTTCCCACTACGAACACAGCACATGGGTGGCTACTACAACATGTCGGTGCGTCCCTACAGTCCAGTCCTACAGCATGCAGCTTGATGGGCAGCAGGGGCAGATCCGTTCATCTCAGGGCAGTGACTCCTTCTCCAACCTCTTCCGTTCGACCAGTGATGTGCTACAACACGTCGGACATGGGCATGAACCTCTCCCAGGTCAGCATGGACAGCCCGTTCAGCAGGGGCAGCCCTCACAGCAGGCCATCCGGGGAGCCATCACTCAACACCCCACCTCTCACAGGTCGACCTCCACCTGCTGCCACCATTAAGAGACGTCCATGTTCACCCCTGTGACTTCTGCAGCGTTACTACCGCCCCTGTGCTACACATCCCTGACGAGGAAAGCATTTATGAGGTTTACAATTAGTGCTTAGTACAAGGAACTGTTGAAAGTGTAAACTGTGAGTGTTTCAAGGACATGAGCTGATTGCAGTTGTTAGTTTTCTTAGTTGTCAGTATGCATGTGATTGCTGTAATTACACTTCAGTTACTTTTTGATTTAATGTAATATTTTTTTGCATTGTAGTTTAAACAATGTGTTTTGTTTTTTAAATTACTTGAAATGTAATTAAATTGAAATAAAAATGTCCCGATCATAGTTTATCCCTTGTCCCAAGTAACATTCTATGCAGTGTCCTATTCAACTTAGAAAAAAACATACACATTGGCCCTACAAAACTGTCCCTTTTAACTTTGAACAATGGCCTTTTAACATAAATATCTTAGATTAAATTACATTTACTTCATACATATTCCACAAAATATTTGTTACAAATTAGTTTTGATTTAACGATTGTCGCTAATAAAGTCACACTTTCCTATAATGGAAACAGATATTTTTAATTTCTACATTACTATCAAAAATTTACATTGCGATGTATGTGAATAAACAACAGACAAAAATTTTAAACATATTAACATACAATTACTTTCATTTCAAAATATCAACATTACACCAGCAACACACACTTGTAGAGAGCAGATCGTCCTCAGTACTGTCACTTGCAGTCTCATGAGTAACCCGGAGTAATCCTGACACAGTCTAGGGGTGGTTGATCATCCTGTCCTGCCATGAACGGATCCTGCTCGTGAGTTGCCACCAGAGAATGTAAATATTTTCGTTCAAGACCCCCCATGTGATTCTGCACCCGAACAAACCCCCTTTTTCACTACAAATCACGTCCATCACATATCAGTTTTGGCCAAAATTAACACCTTTTTACAACTAAAATTAAACCTCAAAACTGCCAAATATTGACAAAATCAGCACATTGAACGGGGTTTCCGTGTAGAAATTTGGGTGATCGTGAACAAAGATATTTACATTCTCCCCCAGGGCAAAAAAATTAACTAAATATGGCTTGACAGTCTCATTCTCAAACTGATTCTAATCAATATTGGTCGCTGGGCTGCCTTGCACGCTCCATTGCCCACTCGCGCACACACATATAACTTCTTTGATTTTTGCACAAAAACAAGAGAAATGATTAATTATTTTTTTTAATTGTCGTTTATATTCTGGTTTAAAAAATGAAGACCAAAGTAGCTACAGAGCTTATTAATATACTTTACGAGTTGGATTGGGAGAGGGGAGCAGATAAGATCAGTTAAAAAACAGGTTTGAAGAATTAATTACTGATCTCTTTAATCGCTTTAGACATGCGAGAAAGTGTATTGGAACCCATCGTAAAATACCATTTTTTGGGCCTCAACCAGTTGTAAAGTTGTTTGCCATTTTAGTTGATAATATAGCTCCTGAAGATGTTAATCTGATGTTTCTACCACCCCTAAAGGGAGTAGCTATTCGTTTTAATGAAGATGAAGTTTTCAATTAGAAAAGCTATAAATTTAACAGTTGAATTTACAAGAGAAACTGATTACTTAATTTTTTTTAATTTTTTAATTTTATTCTGGTTTAAAAATAAAGCCCGAAGAAGTTAAAAAGCTTGCTAAAATTTACTTTCAAGTTGAATTGGAAGGCAGAGAGAAAAGATTTAAAAACAGGTTTGAAAAATTCAATTACTGATCTTTTTTAATCACATAAAGATTCAAAAAAACTTTAAAGCAGGCCATCGTGACATCAGTTTTTGGGCCCCAACCAGCTATAAAGTTGTTTGCCATTTTAATTGATTATATGGCTTCTGATTTTCTACCCGTCACTGTTTCCTCGGCCCTGAAGAAGTGACTATTTCTTTGATAAATATCCCCTAAAGTCGGAGTGGGGCTGCCCAGTGGCGGGGTAATCAAAACGGTCACAACGTAGTTCTCATCCCCAAGTGATGCATTTGTGCCATAGTGTTCAAATGCTTCGGCTGTTCGGTGACCCCTGGAGTCTTTTGCAGGGTACGACAACAACAACAACAACAACTTTGATAAAGATTAGGTTTTACGTTTATAAAGACTATGAATATCAATGAATTTACAATTAATTTTTTATTTATTTCATATTTAAAAAAATGGGCTCCCGAACTCAGTGAATCTGATTTAAAGAATTGTAATGAACCATTTGACGAAACAATGAAATTATTAAACATTGACTTTAGTAAATTTTGGGGTTTTGAGAATGATATAGACAATATAATAAAAGATAATAGTGAACTATTTAACAAAGCAATCAAGTGATAAACTTGACTGTAGTGATTCAGAAAAAGCTAAAATATTGGCGGGTGTTATTGTAGGTTAACGTGTCTTGAAGTGTTGCGACATTTGGGGTGAAGAATAAAAGCCTGTTTTACTTACTTTTATATAACATTTATTTTTTTAATTTACGAAAAATATTGTGCTTTAAAATGACGACCACAAGTAAATTCGAGGATGGAAAAACATATACGATGGAAGAAATATTTGATAGTGACAAACAATTAAGCAATATGTTCAGTGAAGTAGACATGAATTCTTAACTCTACAATTCATGAAAGCGTAGCACATGCTATCTCTAAAATCCCAGAGTCTCTTCAGATGGAGCCCAGTAAAAGTGCTGTTGGCCGCTCTGTTTGATTATATAACGCCTGATGTACTAACATGGAAGTCTGGGTTTCAATAAACAGAAAGAAGTAATCAGCTATCACGACTTTAACTCTAAATTGGGTTGACTACATGCTTCCCACAGTTTAACCTGAAAGTGGGGAGGCAAAGTTAAGGGGCTCTGGGTGGTCTGAAGGACAGTCCTTGAAATCAAATTGAGACAAACAAAGTTCTATCCTATAGTTGGCAATCTTACCTTCCTTTTCCCAAAAGAGTTAGAGTTTAAAACGAGCAGTCTTAACCCATACATAATTCTGAAAACATGTGTTTTGGGGTGTGTTTTAGCACATTTACATCCTGTTAAAATCATGCAAACGAGTTTCCAATTATAAACCACTTTTAGCAGAGCTGAACTTTGATAACATAACCTTTCCAGTAAGCATAAAAAGCATATCTCAGTTTAAAAGAGCAAAACCCAACCAATCCACCGTAAGTATACACATGGTCTGTAGAAGCCGATCTAGTCCCTCTAAGGGTTTCTCCCGACGCTCCCATTTAGGCGAACCCCCTAAACAACATGTAGACTTGATACTGTTTACAGACGGTCCAAAGAGTCTTATGTATTAATCAGAACAATAAGCAGACTTAGGGTTTTACACCCAAAGAATCATGCTAAAAAGATATTTGTAAAAGGTGTTTAGTTAAAACCCCAACTATGAAGCAGCTGCCACCATAAGAACATTGTAAAGTTTTGTAGACTGTGAAACCAAACTCCTCACCCCTTTAACCGGGGTCTAAAGTTAGTTTTAAGAATATACACCAAAATGCAGAGAGCCCTTTACGTGGTTTATGCCGATTTTTGAATCGCTCTTACCGCAGTACTATGGCCCGCAAACAGCAAGAACAAAAAACAACCTTATTAACCCACCATCAGATCTGTTCTTTTGTGTTTTTTGGTTGTTAGGTCAGATGGTCAACACACAACACCTGAGATTTACAGAGGCCCCCCAACGCGCTAGTAGATTTTTAGAGCAGATGAAAAACTTCGCAATCAGTTATCCAAACCCAAATAAATCTTTCAGACATTGTTATGACTCCCGAAGACCAGAACGTTATGACTCATTACACACTGTTGATTTGCCCTAAGAATTATTAGGCAACACAGTAAGAGACCACGAACACATTACTGGAAAGTTCAGAGGGGCCGCGCACAGCAATTGTAATCTTAGCTTAGGTTGACCCTAAGACATGGGAAAATGCCTTCTTCTTTCATAACCTACGAGGCTACGTTCTCATTTTATCATGCAAGCAGTGACATCTGAATTAAGAGGGGTTTCCTGCATTGCACAGTCTTCAGAAAAGTAAAATGACTTTTACTCTCGATTGTTTATCCTTTTTTTGACTCTGCCCAACATCTGATGGCTAGTTTAGATAAGTTAGCAGGTTTGCTACAAGACTTCCCAATCACTAAACAATACTTTGATCCTCTTTAGTGCGCCAAGGCGTCCCATCCTTATGAATACATGAACTCGTGGGATAGGTTTGACGAAGACTCCTTCCTCCTAAAAGGGGCTTTCTTTTCTAGTCTTAGAGGCAAAGACATAACTGACTCTGAATATGAATACGCCAGAAAGCCTGGACACATTACACTGTGAAACATGGGCGACTATCATGATCATATTTTTTGGCTGACGTGTGTTTATTGGAACGTCTTTCCGAATTACAGTCTAAAATGCATGAAACATTACAACTTAGACTCGTCACATTACATCTCTGCCCCAGGACTTTCTTGGGATGCTTTCTTAAAGTCTACAAACATCCAGATTGACTTAATTCTGATCTACCCACACTCCAGATGATTGAAGCGGGCTGAGGGGAGGTATTTGCATGGCCTCACATCCTTACTGCAAAGCCCCAAAAACAAATATTTAGAGACTATGGGCCCACTAAACCGTCCAAATATTTTAATGTACTTAGACGCTACAATCTGTATGGGTGGGCCATGAGTTTAACCCCCTCCCATGAGAAACTTTAAAAGTAAAGGGCCTCATGATGTCATACTGTGTTAGGGATGTTGTCCCCCAGCTTTCCCTTTTGATAATCCAGCAGGACTTTCTTGGAAGTAGACTTTGAATATCCTAAAGAATTACACGATCTCCACAACGATTACCCCTAGCCGCAGAAAGATTAAGATGAGTCCTATTGAACCGCCTAACTTGTTCCCAATCTTAGGCACAAAACTAAGTATGTTTGTCATTACAGACTCCTACAGGTTTACTTAGACACGGACTGAAACTGACGGCTGTTCATAGAATTATTGCCCGTGACCCAAGAGCCTTTATGAGGCCATACATTAAGAAATACTGATCTTAGACCCAAGCCACTGATGCTTCAGAAAAAGACTTTTTTAAACTGGGTGAAAAAACAGCTGTTTTGGCAAAACCTGGAGAACGTTACACCAAACGCAAAGATGTTAAATTAGTAACAAAAGAAAACAAGCAATTAAGTTAGCCTCTAAAACCCAACTATCACGACTTAAGAAGATTTAACGACAGCTTGGTTGGTATTATGATGAAGAAAAAGGATGTTAAGTTGGACAAGCCATGTTTATCGGCCTTTTACCGTATTAGAGTTGTCAAAGTTATTGATGTTAGAATTTCTGTATGACTACTTTAAACCGCAGTTCCAGAAGCAAGAGTCCTTTAAACAGACATGACTCTTTTATTCTGACGTCCCCACAGAAGACTTCTATAAGGATTTAGAAACTGAGGTACCAAAGGGGCTGATGGTGGTACGACACATGCGACTATCCAAGACAGTCCTTACATTCAAATGTAAAAAGAAAGTGATTGGAAAGATTTAAGGATGAACTTATGGGACAGTTTTCAAGAATAGTTGGTTTTGCGGGCAAAGATGGTAGCGTTGCGCCAGACTTTGTAATGAAAAAGCTAAGGCATAAGTAAAGAAGTTGTCAAAAAAATATACTCACGACAACTACAAGCAAGCTCTATTTGGAAAAACAAAATATTTTACACACAAATGTTAATCTGCGCTCTACTCTTCATCAAGTAAACACAAATGCTGTTAAAAGAATCCTAGTCTCTAAACAAAAACAGAGAACTTACGTCAGTCCTGAGTTCTATATGCGTAGGGCATTGGAGAACTTTAAAGATTAACTTGACTGACTTAACTTAAGAACCTAACTGTACTTTTCTTAAGAACCTAACTAGTACTTACTTAAGAAAATAACAAGAACTTAACTTAGGAACCTAACTAGTACTTAAAAAAGAACTTATAATTTTTTGTACTTTACTTGTAATTTACTTGCACTTAACTTAAAAAGTACTTTCTATAACTAACTTAACTTGTACTTTTTAGTTCTTAACTTGTACTTATTTAGTTCTTAACTTGTACCTTATCTAGTTCTTAAAAACTATTACATAGAAAATGGATCTACTGCAGGAGGTTGCTCTTTTTTTTCAGAAGTTGGCTTTCTTTTACTGTGGGCTCTTGCGGCTTTGTTGTTAGGTATGGCGTTAAGTATTTGTATGCTAAAACTCCCCCCCCAACAACAGCAGCAGCACCCAAACATAATGATACATCTTATTGTTTGATTGTGATTGTGTTGATGTTAATTGCGAGGGCGGCGCTGGTGACGATGCTGTATTACTATCTAATAATTTTGTTTTGCTGTTTTGGTTTGATTTTCTCAGTCTGTTCCATTCAGCCAGTTTACGCCCAGCCTCAACACGTCAGGATTTTTAGACTTAGTAACACTACTCACTTGTGGCACATTCTGCTCCTGCGGTACATTCTGCTCCTGCGGATTGTCCTGTGGCGTCTTCTTCTCCTATCGCTCATTTTTTTTATTGCGATTAAATTTAATATGATAAAAATTTAATATGATTAAAAGTAATTAACCCCATGATGAATGGGCATAACATCGTCCCAAATCTGTAATACATGTCACATGCAAGAGTTTCTAGGGACTTGTTTAAAACGGATCTTGTGATAAGTCATATTTTAAATCTTCTTCTGAATCAACCGGCGCCATCTTACTTACTAACTTAGCATGTAGGCTAATCATTGTCTGACCCACCGATCTAACCATTTTTGACCCTAGCTGCGCTTCGTACCTGGCGTAGTACTTCTCAACGTCTGATGTAGACAGTTGCTGAATCTGTTCAATACTTAGTTCAGTGCCTAAATACTGTCTAGTTTTTCCACACGCAGCCAGAGAGTATAATCTTTCTTTATGGCAGTTGTCTACGGGGTAGTCTGCTTGCTCCTCACACTTTAATAGTTCGTCACAATCCATTTTTAAAAACAATAAAAAATAATATAATACTTTAAAACCATGAGTTTAAAGTTGGTTAATCATGCAGTGCCTATCGTTGGCGTTATAGTCTATTCAACCCTTGCAAAATGCTTGTTAGGAATAAAACCGCCCACATAGGAAAGATAGAAGATTGCCAAAACTAGTTGCAACTTTATTTTTAGCTTTAACAACAAAAGATCATCTGATTAAAAGCACATAGACAGTTTTTTCGTATTATGATTATTTTACTTATTTTTTAGTTAATAAAAAGATGAGTGAGAAAAAAGATTATCAATACGATTTACCATTCTGCTGTGATTAGCGGCCTTAGTATAGGCTATAGTGTGTTAGCAAAAACATGTTTAAAATGAAGCCGGCGGATCTAGGAAGGTTAGACATTGAGGATGTTGTTAAGGTTATAGTTGTAATTACTGCTGGGATTGCGTCAAAAGACTTTCTTGTTGCACAGGGGATTATCCCAGAAATATTAGTTCATAGAAAGATTAATCTAGAAAATATTAATGTATAAAAAGATGGCGGGAGTAGTTATGATGGTAGGAGGAGCTATAGTTAATGCTTTGGCCTTCTCTAGAAGCAATTATATGTTTAGTAAATTGCGGTCCGATGAAGAGAGAGAACGTCATAACAAGGCAATAGAAGATTAGCTAAGGCAAGAGACGCTTACGAGAAAAGGCGAATTGCTCACTTAGACTTTATTAATAAAAAGTTAAGAGAACAGGGACATGCAGAGCACACATTTACAGACGTTGATGAGGCAATGAATGAGTATTACTTAGTGACAGGAAAGAAGTTTCTAACATCGCCGCCGCCAGAAACTGTCTGACTTTATGAACCATCAGAAGAACAGAAAATAGCAGAAATTGGTGTTATTGTGGGTGCAATGGGAGCAATCTATATTCTTGCACAAACCATCTAAAAATTATAGTTAAAAATACAGCCCTTCTATGGACAATACGAAGTACAAAATATATTATTCTCCTAAAGGTATTGGAAAGGAAAGACTGCTATTGAAAAACTGAGTAAAGCCGCTAGAGTGTCTGAATCAGATGCGAAAAGACTGGCTTTCAAAACAGGCAATTTGGCAAATAATATTGCCTGCCCCCAAAAGAATAATAGGCCTAGATTTGTTAACTCAGTTCCTAATGACACCCACCAGATGGACTTGTTGTATCTTCCACATGACAAAGTTAGAAGAAAAAAGTTTAAGTATGCTCTGACAGTTGTTGACATGGCTTCAAGATACAAAGAGCGCCGACCTTTAACAGATAAAAGCTCAACTGCTGTGGCTGTGGCTTTACAACAAATATACATGCGGGGTCCATTAAGTAATCCTAGGATGATTCAAGTTGATGATGGAAAAGAGTTTACAAGGTTCTGTAAACCAGTTGTTTTTAAAACATCATGTTACAGTTAAGAGAGGGATCCCAGGCAACCATCGATCACAAGCCCTAGTAGAAAACTTTAATAAGAATCTAGCTGAACGCCTGTTTACCTATCAATATCACAGAGGAATTATGAACAGAACGCATAACACAGAATGGGTTAGAAGATTCCAGCAGTCTTACGTGCCATAAACAATGAAGAATTTAAAGCAACAGCCTTAAACCAGATAAACGCAATCAAATTTAAAAAAATTAGCATTACTGAAGATGTGCAGGGGAATCAAAAACTCTTGCCGTTTGGACTAAAAGTAAGATACTTGTATGCTCCTGGAGAGGCAGAAGGTGATGTTAGAATTAGAGCCACAGATCCCATATGAGCGTAGATGTATATGAAGTTGAACGAATTATGAAAACAGACCTCCCGTATATTATTTAGAAGAAACTCTCTCTTCTAAAAAGCCTGCCCCTAAAAGAATCCTTTGTTCGTGAAGAGCTGCAAGTTGTCCCGCCAAACACAGTGAGTTAACAAAAAAATAGTGTTTTATTTTTGCTAAACTTTTTTTTTTAGCCTATTTTGGGTTTAACTGATCGTGTGTTTGTTTCTCAATGTTCTGTTTAATTGCATCAGTGTCTACCTGTCGTGAAGTAAACGTCTTTCTCCACTCCTTTGAAGTTCAATTTTTTGTCGTCTGTAATCCTCACCGTCAGCCATAAGCTTCTGAAATTCTTTCGTCCGTAATGTTTTCATCCGTAATGATTTGCTTATTCTTATCTTAATGAGCAAAGTTTTGCTGATGCTAGGGACACAATGGCAGTGTGCTTTAATTTAGGAGTTAATTTTTTTTAAACAGCACTTACAATCATAGACAGGGCGCCTAAACCTAACCCGAGACCTCCTAATGCTAAAGAGACTGGCGATCCAACCCCATAGCTAAACAGCAACACTAGACCCAGCACTTACGCCAGCTACGGCCGAGGAGCCAGTAATTACATAAGAAAGAGTATTTAAAGCTTTAGCATATTTCTTTCTAGTAACTCTATACTTATCCAAGTCGCTTTCTATTTCCTTTTGAAGTTCAGTTATTTGCTCTAACCTAAACTGTTGAACCTCCATTTTTAAATAAAATTATTTTATTAATTAATTAATCTTGTACATATCTTCTTATAATCCTTCTGGCAGTACTTCATTAACAGAGTAAAACGCAATAAAATCAACATATTTAATTAAAATAAATTCGAGTACTGTTAGTTTGTCTTTGTCACCATCACAGTAACCTTGTCAGATGATACATGGGTGTTTATTTTGTCTCTGTTTTTAGTAATTGCAATACCGAGCTTAAGAGGGGCATCTAAGCTTTCAGCCTTTATTTGTTATACCTCTGATTAACGTATGTTCTGGCAACTAGGATCACCCTCCCTCGGAGTAATAAATAAGCGAAAAAGCATCGTCATTTGCCTAGTAGTGGCAGTAATCTTTGGTTAAATTCTAACCTACGGTGTCATTCCCCACTTCAGCAGACTTCTTCTCTGTAGCCTATATTCAGAACCCTGCCAAGTTATTTTAATCTGTTTTTTTCTGTTGTGTTCCTGAACCAGGCTAACAAGAAAGGGACCTTCATTCAAGCCTTTCTAAAATGGTTTTCCTTATCAAAGTAACATTGGGGCTTCATAGTTCAAACTTTAAATTCCAAGCAATTTCAGGAAGCAACGCCCAAGCATTCTCTTTTATGAAGTTTGTATTCGTGTTTGCCAAAGTCGTTTGCTCTTAATTTTCTATCTCTTCTAGGTAGGATAATGCTGTCTTTTTTGTCTTCAATTTCTGTTCGTTTGTAAACCCCATCATCTGTGTATTCAAATCCATAAACATTTCCTGGCACTCCTATTAGATCAAACTCGGTTGTGTCTGCTAGGTCTTTTAACTCTACTGCAACGCATTTAGGAGCTAGCTCCGCTTTTGATTCTGGCCCTCGAGACATTCTTTTTATAATATAAAAAATTATAATAAACAATTGTTATAAGCAATCATAATAGACAATCTACAATAAACAAACATATTGAACTGGGGGTCAGTCCGTAAGCATAGCTTAGCGTGCTTAGATTTTCTAACTGCTCTTTTATTTTTTTAGCTCATCTTTGTCCCTTATTATATAATTTTCACTTAAACATTCTTCAAAACTATCTTTGTCCTTAGTGTAAAATAATACAACCGATTTTAACGCGATCTAAAGTCTTTTAAGACAGCATTATATTTTTGAGTTAAGAGCCACACAGAAACTAAGGCCACTAAAGGCTAGCTTGACAGAGCTTTCTTCTTTTTAACAATGTCTTGTTCAGCCGAACAGTCATCATAATAAACAGTGTTTCAGTTCCCTCAATTATAGTCTATAGTAATGTTCTAACAGTCGCTCAGTTTGTCGCTAGGATCAACTAAAAATATTCTCGTCTGTCCAAATAAACTTCCTTTCTTTGAAAGACTTGTTGTGCTCAAGTTGTGCAGAATAAACAATGTACTCGTAATGAAACCTGTATATTGTTTGTAACAAATCAAGTACGAAGACAGTTTTCCCACACCCATAATCCCGCAGATAAGAGAACAGTGCGGATCTTTTGGCAGAAACTTCAAACTAATCCATCTGTTTTTATTAGAATATTTCTTCTGCATTTTAATAAGCCGCGTCTTTTAGCCTGTTTTCTTCAACGTTTAACTGAGCATCACAAACCATAAAAATGTGCATTTTTATTGGGCGTTTCCATCTGCCTTCTTGTGAATATTTATTTGTATACCATCTTGCCCTATCCTTTCTCACTTCCAAACAATCTGTTGTCAAATGTAGATCTAAAATCCAGCCACAGCCCATATTTAGTTATCAAGTAGTCTTCGAGTCTTACATCATAAAGGCGAAGTTTTTTACATACACGATCAACTGCAGGATCCCTTTGCCTACCTCCAGCGAACAACTTTCTTATTTCATCGAAGTGTTGGTGAGGTAAAAGTCCGCGCCCTGAATACAGCTGATCAGACTTGCCATTTATTGCACAGTCAACCTTCTCAATTTTTGGATTATAAAACGCTTCTGATTCTCTCTGAAAAGGAGTTGTTCCTTCAGTAAACAAGAACAAAATTCCTTTTAAAGACTTCAGAGACTGATTTAGATGTATGTTCCAAAGAGTGTCTCGCTTGTTTCTATTTTCTGTAATGGCGTGCATAACGTTTCATAATAAATAACCGTTTTACTTTTATACTGGGTTAAGATTGTTGTGGCCAGTCCGGGTTAGTAACAACATCAAACTCAAGAGAGATGTCACTAACCGCGTATTTCGCTTCAGGGTCTTCAGACAGAACAACAGAACCGCTAGGATTAAATGTCAGATCATAAGTAAGTTTTTCTTTTAGTGCGCCTTGGTAATATGGCATATGCGTCTTTAACAGCTCAAAATCTAGAGGGATGCAGAATCTGTTGCCAAATGCTTCTGCTACTGCCTCATCTTTAACATCATTCTTTGCATCCCCGCTTTAAGCCTGTGCTTGAGACCGTTTGGGCTTTGTATTCCTGATAAACTTTCTCTTTTCTTTCTTTTTTAGGCAGCCATAGATCAGAATAGAGGGTAAAAATATCTGCTCGCTTAGTACAAAAGACTTCTCTACCCTCCAGTTTGATTGCAATATGTTTAACGATTGCCCTGCTAAATTAGCAACAACACTAGCATTAGGATCTGCCGATGTAATATTTATTTTGAATGATAGTTTTAGCAGTGCCTGGCATTAAACATCATCAGCGCCAAGATCAGGGAACTTAACTATTAAAGTTTGTCCAGGCTCAACTGTTGATGGAGTATTTACGCTAATTACAGTCTGCCTTATACCTTTTACACCATGGGTTCCTTCTCTTTTCTGTATGGATCGAGGTCACAACCGTATGAGTTCATTTTTTATAAAACAAAAAGAATATAAATAAAAAATATGGCTGAAGATTTTGACGCATTGATCCTATGAAGAAGAAGATGATGAAACAGAACTGGGCCCTTCATTGCAGGAAGAGCTTGAAGTAGCAGCAGCAGGCCAAGGAGTAGGGTTAAGCCAAATACGATTGCTAGATAGAATTGAATCATTATATAGCCATATGGGGCGAGAGCACTAGAAGCACTTAGAGTTTCTGATTTTTCAACAATGAAAATAATCATTTGTATGTAAGAACCGGTAAAGAAAGAGTGTACGACTTACTGCAAAACCAGACCCAACCCAGTTTTTAAGCAGGGCCACATTCTTAGAGATCTCCCTGTTGTTGACCAAAGGCAATTAAACTTTATTGACAATTTAAGATCTGAAGCGGTTAGTCTTTTACAGAACCTTGGGCAAGAGTTGCCAACACAATCTGAAATACAAAACATACCTCTTCAAGAATTAAATCGAACAGCAGCAGAACTAATAGCAGAAATTGAAACGAGTTTAAGTGAGGAGACAGATGTAAAGGAACTTGTCAATTCTCCATTGCCTATGCGTGACCTCCTAGCTCTTAATGATCGCCTAAAGTCAATAGGGGCGAACTAGAAAACAATTTGGCAAAACTTGGTGATCTGGATAGAGAGATAGAAGAAGAAAAAAAAAAACTGGCTGCTGCAGACGATAACAATTTAGGGTTAGAAGAAAAGGCTAGAATACAGGAGAAAATACAAGAATTAAAGGAATTAAGAAAAATTAGGTTAGAAACGCTGTCTGATAACAGAGAAGAGCTAAGCAGCGCAAACAAGCAGAATCAGAAACTATAAACAAACATACTTTATGAAAACACTACGCTGGCAGAAAGAATAAGGATTCTGTTCAGAGAACAGGGGATTACAATAGTTAGTATATTAACGGCTGTTGGTTTGCTATCTCTACACTCGTTTATGCTTTAACAGGTGGTGCGCCAACAGGGCCAGTAGCGCCTCCAACGCCTGAGCCTGTAAAAGTTGGATTAGAAAACAATTGCATCATCTAGCAAACCTATTAAAGAAGTAGCTGCTAAGCGCTTGATGCTCTGCCCGGCATAATAGGCAGTGTTGTTAGTTGGGTTTTGTCTACTATAGGCAAAGTTGCTGGTTATATGGCCGACCATCTGTGGACGTTAGGAGTGCTAGCTGCTGGATTAATTTTTAGTGAAATAAAGTATGGCTAACCCAGTAAAAGTTAAAAATACAACAAGGGCTGTCTTTTCACTAGTGTGGCTGTCAGTGTGAGGCAGATCAACAGGCGGTGTGCTTTCTGGGATGCTTTCTGGCTGTGAAACGCTTATAACTGGATCGCTTCTTCAGGGCTAGGTACTTTCTTTAAAATGGATGGAGCAGGCCTTGTGTTTAAGCCTTGATTGTGCCCTAAGTTTTGCTCCTCTCCAGCTATGAGGATTTCATTGTTATAATTCTGTATCATAGCAATCTGTAGTCTAAGGTCAGAGGGTAGCATGTATAATCCATGACCTACAACAAAGTCAACCTTTGACCTAGCATGTGCAAGAACGGCTTGATACCTTTGTATGCTGGCAGGCAAATTAACAGCAGAGTTAATAGCATCTTCTAAATTGGCTAGAAATTGTTTTCTGGCATCAAACCCTGTAGACTGATCTAGTATGCTAGACTTGGTCTGTGCTTGTGCTCCTAATAGACACCAACATACGTCCGTATGGAGTCATTAAGTCTTTGCACTCCTGACATTGTTAGGCCTTTACTTTCATCTAAGATAAATGTTGTCCAGGCTTTAGGATGTTTCTGTTCTATGGATCCCAATCGAACTTGTTTGTCTGGTTGAAAAGAGGTGTGGCCAGGCCAGTAGTCATACTATATTCTCTTTTTACGCCCCACAAATACAGTGTGCTAACCCATGATTGCGGTCTAACTTTTGTCTAAAGTCAGTTAAAGGATTAATGTTAAATTCGTTGCAGATTCTTTCATATGCATTATTGTCCATTGGGCTGTTGAATGGATTAAACGCGCTGTCGTAGGAGGATTACATTTAGTTCAGTTAGTATTCGTCTGTACTGGTAATAAACATGAAAGTTATATACTGACCTTACTAAAAGATTGGGGTGGTTTAAATGTTTGCATATGAAACACCGCAGCCAGTAGTTGCGCAGTAAATGGCAAAATTTAACTGATTCTGGTAAAAACACCATAGGGCGGGATGCCCATGCTGATGGCACTCTATCATTCTTTATTGGCGGATTTTAAATATTTAGTTAGTGGGTTTCAAGTCTGACTTGGAAGCCGTATGATTCGTCTACTGCAATGGTTAGATTGCTGAAGTCTAAATATTTAGGATTATTAAACGCCCTACATTGTAAGTGGCACTTCGTATATTTAAATGGTTCCATTTTTTTAATTAGTTTTTTTAAATAGTTATAAAAAGGATGTACATCTATATAACCAAGCAAACGAGCGTGTGTTCTTAACGTACCCAATTGACAATAGGCGCGGGAGTTGTAGGATTGCCCTTAAAGAATTGGTTTTAAAGTTATGTGGGTTAACATATCTGAGGGAGCTCAAAATCACTGGATTAATGTTAATGACGACAAGGCAATCAAGTAAGCCATATAACAATACCCGATGGTTACTACAACTTTTGTTCTTTAAAGAGGGTACTTAGCGAATTTGCATACTGCTGAGAATTAATGAGGCAAACCTAGAATACTATACATTTCCCACTAGAAGAAAGAAGAGAGTACACTTTACCTAGAGGTCTTGCTCGAATCTTAGGCTTTCACAGTAGTGATAAATCTTATAGATTTAGTGCGAAAAAGATGCTTACAATTTGAAGGCAATAAACCTTCTGATTTTCTTGTAAACCCAATTTTGTATGTCCATTTACAGCAGTTAAAAACAGATACTAATTTGTTTAACGGATACCCATCTACTGTTCTACGGGCGTTGCCGTCAATTAAGGCAGGGTTTTGTGATTATCAGTTATATACGTTTGGTGGAGACAGTGAATTTAAAGAATTAATTGAGGGCTCTTTAAATTCATTAGATGTAAAAATAACTAATCAAGACGGAAAGCCAGTTGATTGTTCCTAATTTATTAATAGTGCTTGAGGTAGAAGAGCATATTAGAAAGTAGTAAGAATCAGTCCGCGGACGTTAATAGCGTTAGAAGTATAATTCTCTTGTTTTTGTACTATAGGCATGATCTGGATCACACACACACACACACACACACACACACACCACCACACACACACACACACACCACACACACGAGAATCATTCCACACAATAGACGGGATGGTGCTTGCAGAGGAATGTGAAAGGGGCTTTTTGTGGTTCACACTTGAATGACGTAAATTCGAGACAGCCGCCCAAAAGCCCTGAATCAATAATCACAGATCTCTTCAAAGTTCTCTCAGCGACCACCTGAAAAGGCAGCCTGAAGCGGGTGAAGCAAAACAGCGAAGCAGGACGTTGAAGCAGGTGAAGTAAGAACTATTTTTAGATACCGTTCGGATCCAAACCGTTTTACCAAACAGCGAAGCAGGACGTTGAAGCAGGTGAAGTAAGAACTATTTTAGATACCTTTGGGATCCGAACGGTTTTACCAGTCTGCCAAGCTTGAAGCAATCAAACTTCAGATTGCCAGAACTTTCTAAATTTCTCATCTCAGACTGTAGGTTAGAATTTATGGCGTTTGTTCAGTAAATCATCAAAACTCATTCCCAGTTTATGAACTTGGGAAGCCAACGTTGCTTTGCATATATTTTAAAATAAGCTTTTTTTCCTCATACAAGCTGTGGATAGAAATTCCGAGCTTGTGGAATTTTGGATAGTGGTAAAAACAAATGATAATTCCATCAGTTTTCTACACAGCCTGGGCTCCATCAAATTTCGTTTTCAAATAATTCTCCCAGGACGTTTTTGGGGTAATTTTTTTAAAAGGGCTTTTGTTCTTTCAAGCCAGGGCCTAAAAGCAAAGATTGTTGAAGAGTTTTTACGATTTCCATCTTTAATCTCATGACCAGCCTTCAGTAAAACAGGCGTAACTTCAGCCATGTTTTTCAAATTTTATAAAAGAACCTTCATCAATCGGCTCATAATCAAGTTTTCTACAAAACAATTACGTAAAAATTATCCAGTTCACTTACGTCATTTCACATTTTTCCTTGCTTGGTTTTCTAAAGATTTAAGCTCTCTTTTGGCCAACCGGTTTTCAAAAAGCGGCAGCTAAAAAGCATGTCCTCACTCCTTTACGTCCTGGGGCGAAAAGATCGAAATCGGTCGGGTGCTCGCCGTCCCATCAATAAATGAGTCATACCTCCTGTCGATTGATGAACGCGCACACGTGAGGTGCAAGCTGTCACGTGATTTGCACGGTCTGTTGCACACGGCTTTCGCTGCGGCTGTGGTGGCTATATTGATTCTGGAACAGTATGGCAGCAGCGCGTCAAACCATATACGTTTTTAGTTCATTTATCTCCCTGGAGAGAATGTAATATGTTTTTGTTCACGATCACCCATATATTCACACGGAAACCCCCGTTCAATGTGCTGATTTTGTCAATATTTGGCAGTTTTGAGGTGTTAATTTTAGTTGTAAAAAGGTGTTAATTTTGGCCAAAACTGATATGTGATGGACGTGATTTGTGTGTGAAAAAGGGGGTTTCGTGCAGAATCACATGGTGGTCTTGAACGAACAAATATTTACATTCTCTGCACCAGTGCTTGATGAGATTCCTCTGCATCTTTCCCTCCCTGGAGGCTCTGTTGGGGGCTTGGACTTGATGATAACTGAGTGTCCAAGAGGTTCCGTTCCTGACGCCATTTCCCAGGCGCCATGTTTCCATCTGCACCAGGACGGTCGATGAACCTGTTCTGTAGAACGGTAGCGGGTCCTCATGAGGTTGTGAAGGAGCACACACGCCTTCACAATCAGCCGAACAGTGTCTGCAGCTGCCCATGGTGGTGAGAAGAACCTGGAAGCGGTTGGCAAGGATGCCAAACGCATTCCAACCACTCTCCTGGCCCTGGACAGTCCTGTAATTTGAAGATTCTCTCATGCCTGGTCAGATTCCTGCTACTATAGGGCTTCATGAGGTAGGTCCTGAGTGCGAAAACATCATCTCCTACAATAAAGTAGGGTACATCTTGGTGTCGTTGGGGAGTGGATCCGGACGTGGCCACCCTACGATGTCGTCATGCTCCAGCCCAGCTCGCAGCTCACTGTTGTTGTAGATGTGAGCATCTGACGAGGATCCTTTTCCTGAACAATCAGCCCAGATGAACTTGTAGTCCGATGAGACAATGGCGAAGAGTATGATGCTGAAGAACCCCTTATAGTTGTAGTTCTCTGAGCCAGAATCAGGGGAGCTTTGCAGGCCACATGTTTGCCATCGATGGACCCGACGGTGGGGGAACTGCCAGCGCTCGTACCAATCGTCAGCCAGTCTTCGCCATCCTTGCTCAGTGCTGGGAGGGTCAGCTGTTCAGTCTAGTACTCCTCTACGATGGCTTCGCACACCTCTCTGACCACCAAACTGATGGTGTTGTGGGACACCCTCCATGCATATTGCATGTCACTGTACCTGGCGCCAGATGCAAGGTGGCGTAGGGTCAGTGCCACCTTGAGGCCAGGCTCGAGGGGTGCTCTCCAGTTGGTGGTCTTCTTGGTGAGTAGGGGGGTCAGCCTCTGGACTATCTCGTCATACATGGCCGGAGCATTCTCATGAAGTTATGGAATAAGCTTGGGTCTTCATTCCTCAGTTCCACCATGAGTCTGTCATACAGGCCTTGCTCCATTCTTGTACCAATCCATGGCCGGACCCACACTCTCCCTATTCTCCTTCTCTCCCTTCTTCTGCGCCTGCGATTCAGGATGGCATGGAGCTGGATCAATTGGTTGTTATGCTGCTGGAGGAGGAACACTGCCACATCTGGCCGTTGGGGGTTCATGTGATGACTTCTAGGGTTGTTCAAGGGGGTCTGATTGAAGGATCTAGATGTGTTCTCCTCGGCAGCTCGGCACAGACTGAGGTTTGAGAGGAAACATCGGTCAATTTATAGCCCTCCGACCATACGCCACATGTACGCCATTCATCCTGCAATCTTGCGCCATGCATTCGTGTTTTATCAGTCTATCATTAGTATTTCATGCGTCTAATACGTGTATTATAACGTGATATGTCCACTCAATTCGTGGTATATAAGTGATACTTCTGTATTTTTCGCGTGGAACTTTCGTGAAACTTACGCGGATTTGCGCAAATTTGTCTAAAACACGCATAAGCACCGATGCAACACGGAAGAAAGGCGCACTCGACGCAATTATTGCGTATGGAAGGCGTATATCTCACGGTAACATCTCGTATAGTCCCCGTAAATTCAGAAAATCTTTGGGGCGCCAGTTATTTGAACAGTCCAAAGGATGTGGCGTGTATGGATTGGGTTGGCGCACGGTGGCCGTTAGAAAACCGTATGAAACACGATGATTTGTGCATAACGCTGATGCTCCACGTTTCACCACGTATCGGGAAAATTTTATACGCGATGTTTGCGTATTGCAGTGTGACAGGCCAAAACACACCAAACACACACCACACCACACACACACACAACACACACACAACACACACACACACACACAGACTCTCTCTCCTCTTGGGGTACATGAAACTATGTTCAGAAATGATGACAGTTGCTCTGTGTTTGCTCCCAATTAATTCGTCAATAATAACGAACGAAGACGGTGCTTGTAGTTGAAACTTTGCTGAGAGCTGTGTGAAAACCATGCCTTCTTCAAATATAGATTTTCGTGCGAGATGTGGCTGTTTTCATCCCGTGTTCATTGCGTTCATGTTGAAAGAGCGAGAAAGCGATTTGCCAAGCACACTGTGAAAATAAAAACCACAGCGGGCGGTGTCACCGTAGGTTGCCTCCCGTGCTTTTGTTCGGGGGAATTTTTCTGCTGCAGTGTGGAGATGTTGAACAGAACCTAGGACCAGCTAAGAACTCTCAGCGACAGAACACCTTGACAAGTGATGGACGCAGAGCTAGCGTGGACACTGAGAGCTCCTCCGCCAACACGACCAGAACTTTGTCGTCTGCTGGAAAACCCCTCCAATTTGGAACTGATGACCTTACTCCAGACCATGAACTCCCAAGTTCGATCAGATGACGGGAGACATCAAGGACATCCGTGACAGTCTGTCTGTCCTACAGGAAGAGATGCGTTCCTTAAAGGAGGAGATTGCAGACATACGGCGTAAGAACGACGATCTCTGTGGCAGCAATGAAGACTTGGGGAGAAAGTGCTGGAACTGGAACGAAAGACTGATGACCTCGAGGGACATTCCAAGAGGAATAATTTTACTTTTCTAGGGACTCTATCGCAGGGAAAATGAAACTCCATCAGATTGTGAAGGTGTGTTGAGAGACATGGTTGTGGACAAGCTTAACTTGACTTGGAACTTTCAATTCGACCGTGGCATTGTCTGAATCCCAAAACCGAACTCTCCTATGATAGCATAGTGCACTTTTTTTCAAGAACAAAGAGAAGATAATGAAAGCCAAATATAAACTGAATGGTAGCCAAATTTTTATCGATGATGACTTTCTTGGCGAGTCAGGGAGGTGAAAAGACAGCTGACTCTTCATTTGAAAAAAGGGACGCAGTGGAGGAAAACATGCAACAAAGGTTTTTGACTATCTCCTAATAGAGGCAAAAGATACGGACTTGGTGAACGGCTTAATTGAAAGAAATCGTATGGGGGGAGGGGCGGGGGAATGGCCAGCCGAGTTGACACGGGTTAAATCACCCAGTTGTGTAAAAAATAATCGTGTGACAAGGGTGCGCAGAAATACGGACAGTGGCCCTGTCACTGCGAAGGGTGCTCTGGGTGAAATGTAAAAAGAAGAGGAAAAAAGATCAAACTGACCAGAATGTGGTATCTGGTCCTTTCGGGTGAGATTTTTACCCGAGGTTTCGAGCCCGAGGCCCTTCTTCATGAGGAGAAAAGTAAGGAATGAAGAAGAGAAGAGAGCAAAACCAAGACAGAGGTAAAACGAAAAACAGTGAGAAGTAATCAAGAAGAAACAAAAAGGAAAAGGGAAAGAAGAAAAGGTGAGCATTACTTACAAGGAGAAAGGGATGGTTGAACAGTTACCTAAGGGAAGGGTTGGTGGTGGTAAGAGAGAGGGGAAAAGGAAGGTTGTGGTTTACCTAAAGATGAAAAGGCGTAACAGTGTGTGTGTTCGTGTGTGCGTGCGTGCGCGCGCGCGCGCGCGCGCGCGCGCGCGCGCGTGTGTGTGTGTGTGTATGTGTGTGTGTGTGTGTGTGTGTGTGTGTGTGTGTGTGTGTGTGTGTGTGTGTGTGTGTGGGGACATAGGGAAGGGGGAGGGGGGGAAAAAGAAAGAGACAGAGAGAGAGAGAGGGAGGGGGAGAGATAGGGTGGAAGAGGGACAGAGAGAAAAAGAGGGGAGGAGAGGGAGGGAGAGGGGGAGGAGAGAGGGGGTTGGGGAAAGGGGGAAGAGAGAGAGAAGAGAGAGAGAAAAGAGAGAGAGAGAGAGAGAGAGAGAGAGAGAGAGAGAGAGAGAGAGAGAAAGAGAGAGAGAGAGAGAGAGAGCGAGAGTGTGTGTGTGTGTGTTTGTGTGTGTGTCATCATCTTGATTTAACGTCTGTTCACCCAAAGGTGATATTAGACAAAATAAATAAATATCAAATAAAATAATAGTATAGTAAGATAAAAGAAATTAAATGAATGAAATAAATTGATTAAAATAAAATAATAGATAGATAAACTAAACAGGATAGAATAATAAAGAAATGTGTGTGTGTGTGTCTGTGGGGGGGGGGGGGGGGGGGTAGGTATGTGTCACTGGAGGGTTTGTATTGTTTTTTGGTGATGGTGTATAGTGTCCTTTAGTAATAGTGGAATAATCTGTCCTTCACCCTTTCTTTCTGTCCGTCACGTATTGATCTATTCTATTAGTACATTGACAGATCTGATACATTATAAAGTATCTATAGATTTGGACTTTCCCAGGTTGGACGAGTTCTATCTACCCGATCTATGCGACAGGTAGTACCGGGCTACATTTTACCGGTTAGCAGGGCGAGAGTCGAGCCCCACCCAGCGAGCCAGACAGAACCTCCTATGAGGACCCCCCATGATGCCCCCCAGATGCGGACAAGACCAGCGCCCTGACCTGACCTCTGCCTTGCGGCTATACCCACTCACGGGAAAGGCTTCGGGAGTCAACCCTGAGGAAAAATCCGGAGCCGGAGTCCCTAAGGCGGCTTGACCTTGTCTTCAACGTCATCCCGGCAACTCCTGCGACGCCGTTGGTGCCAAGTTGTATCGGCTCTGCCTTTCCCTTGGATCCATCAGCTGTGTGGAGAGGGGGAATCTGCTGCATGGGCAACAGCTGATTCTCCATACCAACTCGCCCAGGCTTGCGCCCTGGAGAGGACACTTCAGCTTCGCTGCAAAGCGTCGAAACAACACGGGAAGCAGCAGTTTACCGGTTATAAGCCATCCGCTCGATTGGCGTAGAGCTGGCGCCAGGGGTTGCTTCCGTCGGTGGGAGAGATCATCATCTCATTGGACAGCTACCGCCCGCCTTAAGCTGGGCAGCCCCCAGCCAATAGGGTGCTGTCTCGCCACAGTTCGCCTGCCTTACTGGGTGCGTAGGGCTCAGGGTCGGAAGTATCTGACAAGCGGACTGCAATCACTGCACCAGGCAAAAGCAAGGGAAAATCAAAATTAACAAGAAAAACTCCAGCTCTCAAGCTTGGCACCTGGAATGTAAGGACAATGACTCCTGGACTGTCGGACGACCTCCAGGCTATTAGCGATGCTCGAAAGACCTCCGTCATCAACGATGAACTTGTGAGACTCCAGGTCGACATCGCCACACTGCAAGAGACGAGGCTTGCTGACTCTGGAACCCTCTGAGAAAAGGATTTTACGTTTTTCTGGCAAGGGAAGAGCGCTGAAGACCCCAGAGAATATGGCGTTGGATTTGCTGTCCGGAACTCCTTGCTAGGGTGATAGAACCCTGCCAACAAGGAACTGAAAGACTGCTATCACTCCGCCTCAACACCACCACTGGCCCCGTCAACCTGATCAGCGTCTATGCGCCAACACTCAGCGCCACCAAGGAACAAGGACGAGTTCTACGATCAGCTCGACTCACTTATCCAGAGGATCCCCAAAGACGAGCAACTGTTACTGCTGGGTGACTTCATGCCAGAGTGGGCGCTGCCCATGACTCCTGGCCCTCCTGTCTCGGAAAGTTTGGTGTGGGAAAGATGAATGAAAATGGGCAGCGACTCCTGGAGATGTGCTCATACCACGACCTCAGCATCACCAACTCCTTCTTCCAGACAAAGCCTCAGCAGAAAGTGTCATGGAGACACCCTCGCTCCAAGCACTGGCACCAGCTAGACCTGATTATCATTAGGCGGTCTGCCTTGAGGCGTGTCCTTTTTACTCGCACCTTCCACAGCGCCGACTGCGACACCGATCACTCGCTGGTGTGCTGCAAGATCAAGCTCCAGCCTAAGAAGATACATCGCTCTAGGCCTGAAGGCAAACCTCGCATCGATGTGAACAAGACCACACATCCTGACAAGGCGGCGGAATTTACCCAAGCCCTCTCCGAGGTGTTCGACTCAGACCCTCCCGGTGGCTCAGCCCATGAGAGATGGGACTACATCAGAGAGACAGTACACAGTACTGCCATGAAGATTTTTGGAAAAAAGCAGACCAAGAACAACGACTGGTTTGAGGCCAACTCCTCCACACTCACTCCAGCCACAGAAGAACGCCGCAGCGCCCACCTGGAATACAAGCGATCCCCAGCCAGAGAACCCTGCAGGTGTACAGATCTGCAAAGAGCAAAGTACAGAGATTAGCAAGGCAGTGCGCTAACGACTACTGGCTCCAGCTATGTCAAAGCATCCAGATATCGGCTGATACTGGAAACATCAAGGGCATGTACGACGGCATCAAAAAGCAATGGGCCCCACCAAGAAGACTACAGCTCCACTGAAGTCTGCCACGGGCGAGACCATCCAGGACAAGGACAAGCAGATGGAGCGATGGGTGGAACATTATTCCCAATTGTACTCCAGACAGAACCACGTCACCGACGAGGCCCTTGATGCGATTGAAAGCCTCCCTCATGGCGGAACTGGATGAGAAACCCCCCTCTGGCAGAACTAGAGAAAGCAATCAGGAGTCTGTCCTCAGGAAAAGCCCAGGGAAGGATGGCATACCACCAGAAGTCATCAAGTGTGGCGGCAGTGCACTGCTTGAACACCTGCACAACCTCCTTTGTCAGTGCTGGGAGGAAGGAGCAGTACCTCAAGACATGAGAGATGCCAATATTGTCACATTATACAAGAACAAAGGCGACAAAAGTGACTGCAATAACTACAGAGGAATATCTCTCCTGAGCATTGTAGGCAAAGTATTTGCAAGAGTCGTCCTGAACAGGCTGCAGAAGCTCGCTGACAGAGTGTACCCAGAGTCGCAGTGCGGGTTCCGCTCGGAGAGATCAACCATCGACATGGTCTTCTCCATCAGACAGCTGCAAGAGAAATGTAGAGAGCAGCACAAGCCCTCTTTCTGGCCTTCATTGACCTGACCAAGGCATTTGATCTTGTCAGCAGAGATGGACTCTTTAACGTCCTAGCGAAGATAGGCTGCCCACCAAGACTTTTGAGTGTGATCCAGTCTTTCCACGACGACATGAAAGGCACAGTGCAGTACGAAGGCTCGACATCAGATGCCTTCAACATACGCAGTGGAGTCAAAAAGGGCTGTGTCCTCGCTCCCACCCTCTTCGGCATCTTCTTCGCTGTCCTGCTGAAGCACGCCTTTGGGACATCAACTGAGGGTGTCTACCTTCACACCCGATCAGATGGCCGACTGTTCAACCTGGCTCGGCTGAAGGCAAAGAGCAAAGTACGGGTAGTGACCATCAGAGACATGCTGTTTGCAGATGACGCTGCTCTGGCCACCCACACCGAAGCAGAGTTACAGAGTCTGATGGACGCTTTGCAAAGGCTTGTGATGAGTTTGGCCTGACAATAAGCTTGAAGAAGACGAACGTGATGGCTCAGGATGCTGAACAACCCCGCATCACCATCAACAACCATGAATTAGAGGCCGTTAGCCAGTTCACGTACCTCGGTTCCACCATCACCGACAACCTCTCTCTGGATACAGAGATCAACAGAAGGATTGGCAAGGCCTCTACCACCCTGGCCAGACTATCTCAGAGAGTGTGGAACAACAGCATGTTAACATTGAACACCAAGATTGCTGTGTACCGAGCCTGTGTGCTAAGCACTCTCCTGTACGCCAGCGAATCCTGGACCCTGTATGCCTCACAGAGAAGAGGCTGAGTGCCTTCCACATGCGCTGTCTCCGGCGCATACTTGGGATCACATGGAGTGATCGCGTGACAACACGATGTGCTTGAGCGTGCAAAGATTCCCAGCATGACCACTCTTCTCCGTCAGCGTCGCCTCAGGTGGCTTGGTCATGTGCGTCGAATGGACGACGGCAGGATCCCCAAAGACATTCTGTACGCAGAGCTTGCCTCTGGCAAGAACAACTGGAAGACCACAACTCCGCTTCAAGGATGTTTGCAAGCGCGACCCGAAGGCTCTCGACATCGACACCAACACCTGGGAAGAGCTTGCTCAGGACAGATCCAGCTGGAGACGCACTGTGAACAGGGCTGGAAGCTGGCGAAGAGAAGCTCCGGAAGCTTGCCGACGCAAAGCGTGCACAGAGAAAGAACAAGCAGCTGCTGCCAGCAGCTGACTCGGCCTTCAAGTGCATCAATGCAGCAGAGACTGCCACTCCCATGTGGGTCTATACAGCCACAGCAGACGCTGTATGACCAACGGAAACATTTGCAAAGGGCGCAAATCCATCGTCTCCCGAGACTAACGGATGCCAACACAGATTTGGACTGCAAATCAATTCAAGTTATGCGGTCCACAGCCCAGCCAATCATGAAACCCATTCCAGGATTGCCACCGTGTAAAAGTTCGATCCCGTAATCTTGAGTTATGGTTAGAAAAATTGACTTGCATACTGCATAGAATATTCAGACTGTTCTAAATATCTTAAATCTAAAAGTAATAAATTCCCAACGTGTCCTACTATCTTAACAATTAACAGATATAATTTAATAACGCAGGAAAGAACAACAATAAATCAACAAATCAAGAAAAATACCAACAGGACTGGAATGCAAATTTGGGAAAAAAATTTTAGAAGCTGAAAGTCATTTACAATTTTTTCAATGGATAATGGCTCATAAGGTAGCAGCACGCCCCCTAAGTTTTAGTAATTAGTGCTTTAATTTCAGAACAGTGTAGGAGTAAATGCTTTATAGTAATCTGGTTTCCACATATACAATTTCATCTTTAGAAAATTTTGTTCTAAAAGCATTTAGACGAAGTTTATACATCCAAAGTTATAATATGTCTGGATTTTTATTACTAGATATGCAAGGTAACTTGAATCTGCGATAGGTTCATTAACCTTTTATAATTGTGAATATTGACTGTTGATGTCT
>JAFLJL010001376.1:106986-109809 GCA_018398815.1 Conus ventricosus | reverse complement strand
GCACGCACGCACGCACCCCACACCACGACACCACACACACACACACACACCACCACACACACACACACACACACACACACACAACACCACACACTACGTGACTTATGATATTACACACATTGAAGAAAAAACTCGACGGAAAATAGAATAATACAAAACACAGTGGACTGAGGGAAGCGAGTCTATAAACTGCAGAGATATACATATCAGGGGATATTGAAAAAAACTATGATGAAAAATATAGAATAAAACAAACTTCGAAAAAAAAACACGACACAAGGTGCCTATCATTGTACATTTTGTCAAAATGATATCTATCTCAAAAAATAAAGTGTGAAAAATGAGAGGCAACAACATGGAGTGAGAATCGTTTTTTGTTGTTGTTTACTGTATATATATTTTTCCAGAGGCCAACATTAGACCCAGTGTTGATGCATAATGATAATGTGATGGAACCCCGTACTCACCGTTGACTTTTTTTTTTTTTTTTCTGCACGAAAAACGTAAATGTGTATTGTTTGTATGGGTGCACCGCATGTTCCCAAATTCTCTCTCTGTCCCTCTCTACCTCACGCATACACACACACGCGTGTGGGCGCGCTCGCGGGCGCAGGCGCGCTCGCGCGCATGGGCGGGCGCGCGCGCGCGCGCACACACACACATACGCACACACACACACGCACGCACACGGGCGCACGCACGCACGACACACAAAACACACACACGCACACGCACGCACACACACACACACCACACACACACACACACACACACCACACACACACCACAACACACACACACACACACACACACAACACGCACGCACGTACGCACGCGCGCGCGCGCGCGCACACACACACACACACACACACACACACACACACACACACACCACAACACACACACCACACACACGTGCGCACAGGAAGGGGAGGGGGGGTGGGCGTGCGAGAACACACACACACACACACACACACACACACACACACACACACACACACACACACACACATACACACACACACATTCACAGACATATATGCACTTACACACATATACGCGCGCGCGCGCACAAATGCACGCATGTAGGAAATAGTGATTGGCTATAGGAACCCCCCCCCCCACCACCACCACCACCCCTGCTGCCCCATTTCACACGTCTTGTCATGTCACTCAACATCCAAAACAAGAGGAAAGACATGAATGGTCAAAGTGAATTGTTTTAAATGTTCGTTGTATCAGTCTTCTCTGAATTATTCTTTGTATGCTTCTTCCAATTATTTTGACTGTAACTTTTTTTCTTGAACGTATGTCATTTTGAGTGGAATGTGCTACTTGCTTTTCAGGTGTATGATTCCGATGTAGAAAATCCGTATGCGGGATCTGTTTTGGCTCCTGTGTTACAGTCAGTAAGGGGGAGAGGTGGGTGGGGTGATGGGGGGGGGGGGGGGGATATGAATGAGAAGGGAAGTTGAAAACTCACTTGCTTGACGGGTTTTTTTTTTCTCCCCCCCCTCCTCTCGCGCCACCTGCCCGCCCCCCCCCCCCCCCCCCCCGACCCCCTTTTCCTTTTTTTTTTAATACATTTTTTTTCATTTATTTTGTTATTATTATTTTTGAAACAGAAGTAGGATGGGGTTCCGGGTCGGGTGGGGTGGGGAATATTAACGTGAATGTGGTGACTGAAACGTTTTGAGAGATAAATCGACAAAAATACCTTAACTCAAGGGAACCTATTGGGAGGGGTTGGGGAGGTGGTGCGGGGGAAGGGTGTGAGACTGAAGTCAAATTATGTTGTGAGGAAGTCTGCCTCTACGACCGCCTTCTTATTTTATAATATCTTGGTCCCGTGATATCTTTTCAACCTCATGAGCATCTTCTCTCTCTCTCTCTCTCTCCCCTCTCTCTCTCTCTCTCTCTCTCTCTCTCTCTCTCTCTCTCTCTCTCTCCTCTCTCTCCTCTCTCTCTCTCTCTCTCTCTCTCTCTCTCTCTCCCCTCTCTGTGTCTGTCTGTCCGTTTCTTTGTCTCTGTCTCTCTCTCTGTCTGTCTGCTGTCCTCTCTCTTCTCTCTCTCCTCTCTCTCTCTCTCTCTCATTCCCTTTTTTTTTTTTACACACACACAACAACACACACACACACACACACCCCCACACACACAACACACACACACACACACACACAACACACACACACACCGGGGAAATGGGAGTAATAAGAATGAAGAGATACTTAACATTTTATTCATCTAGTAATAAACAGTGTTCAAACTCGAATGCCATAAAAACGTTGTTTTCTTCTGTTAAAAATATTTATATCAGTTTTTGCTGTGGATGCACTTCATATATTGCACTTGTGCCTCGCCCAGGATTGCCGAGGAGAACTTTTGACTTTTCGATTGCATGTTTTGTTGTTATTGTGTGAACAAGATGTTTAATAGTTGTACATTTGTTTTTATTTCTATCTGTTATATTAGGACATCTGCATTCAACTGTTTAATATCAGGATATGTCAGCGATATTGTGTAAAGAGAATTGGCACGCAGGCAACCGTCTTAAAGAATACCCTTCACTTAAAAACAGAACGAAATCATGAATAGTCTTATAGTTTCATCTCTTAACTGCCAGGGCCTCGGTAATTTCCAGAAAAGAAGAGATGTCTTTCAATTTTTGCGACAGAAAAAATACTCTGTATATTTTCTGCAAGACACTCATTTTAGTCAATCAATGGAACGTCAAATCAGAGCGGAATGGGGTTATGAGTGTGTATACGCTTCCAACATTACAAGGTCTAGAGGAGTAGCTATTTTGCTGAATAACAATTTTGA
>JAFLJL010001376.1:94486-101986 GCA_018398815.1 Conus ventricosus | reverse complement strand
CAGAACCGAGTTGACGCATTAGCACCATAGAGAATCTGCAGGGGAAGGACTAAGGAGAGATGTGTGTGTGTGAGAGAGAGAGAGAGAGAGAGGGAGAGAGAGAGAGAGAGGAGAGAGAGAGAGAGAGAGAGAGAGAGAGAGAGAGAGAGAGAGAGAGAGAGAGAGTTGCTAATTGATGAAGAGAAAAAAAGAAAAAGAAAAAAGCAACCATGTCCATTTGATAGAGCAGACCAGAAGAGAGAGAGAGAGAGAGAGAGTGCAATGCGTTAGTGCAGGAAGGAAGAAAGGAGAACAGATCGATGCCTGGTAGTCACTGTTCAATTTGAACCGCGGTTCGACCTCATACCCGGCAGCGCCACTTTCACCAGGCAGAGCCACAGGCGAACGCCAGTAACCTGACCAGTGCCAGCAGTCCAACTGACCAGTGCCAGCGGTCCAACCTGACCAGTGCCAGCAGTTGTGTCGTGACTGGTGTTTGTGAAAGTGACAGTGAAAAGAAAAAAAAAGAAGAAAAGGAAAGACAGTGATTCGTAAATAGTTTAAGATCACCTGGCCAGGTAAAGTAGAAAATCTATTTATACCCGGGTTAGTTATGATGATTTAGATAAATGGTTTTGTGAAGTGCAAGGAAAGAGAGATGTTTTATTTTGTTTGACTCCATGCGCATTGATGTGTTTTTTTCCATGATTATGTGTAGTAAAGGTATAGACTTTACTAGTGGTTTGATTTGACAATGCATGGTATTTTGAATGAGATTGTAAGCAACTGTTCTGCAGGGGAAGGACCCCAAGGAGAGTTGTGTTGTTGAGGAGAGAGAGAGAGGATAGAGAGAGTTCAGAGAGAGCTGAGAGTGAGGAGAGAGAGAGAGAGAGAGAGTAGTGCTAATGATGAAGATAAACAAAGAAAAAGAAAAAACACCTATGTCCATTGATAGAGCAGACCAGAAGTAGAAGAGGAAAGGTGCATTAGCGGTTAGTGCAGGAAGGAAGAAAGGAGAACAGATCGATGCCTGGTAGCCTGTTCATTAAAACGCGGTCGACCTCATTACTGGCAGCGCACTTTCACCAGGCAGACCCCAGGCGAACGCCAGTTTAAACCTGACAGTGCAGAAGTCCAACCTGACCAGTGCCAGCGGTCCAACTGACCGTGCCATGCAGTTGTGTCGTGAGGTGTTTGTGAAAGTGACAGTGAAAGAAAAAAAAGAAGAAAAGGAAGACAGTGATTCGTAAAGTTAAGATCACCTGCCAGGAAAAGTAGAAAATCTATTTATACCCGGGTTAGTTATGATGGGTTAGAATAAATGGTTTTGTGAAGTGCAGGAAAGAAAAGAATGTTTTATTTTTGTTAGACTCCATGCGCATGATGTGTTTATTTTCCATGATTATGTGTTAGTAAAGGGTTTTGACATTTCTAGTGGTTTGATTTGACGAATGCTGTATATGAATGAGTTATGTAAGCAAACTGTGGGTGGTTTGGGTGTGCGCTGTCCTTCCTCACTGACGTACCGAGGTTGACAATTTATGGCGAGCCTGCCAATATTTGGTCCCATTTATTATAAATGTTCAGCTTCTCAGAGAGGAAGGGGTGGGAATTCAAGTATTGTAAGCCCAAGAAAAGTAAATGTTTACAGTATGGGTTCCATAGAAGTTAATATAGGCTTGGCATGTGCTTCAAAGATTCGTTAAACGAAGTGGCTTGGCAATTTCAGCCCAGAGTACTTATTTTCGCACAGATTGCCTAGTAATTCGCTTCATAGTTGGGGTCAGGGAGGCCCTCTTATAAAAACTATACGTTGTCCAAGTAATCTTATCATTCATAGGGAAGTGCTATTACGTCAACTCGTGTCGGTACCACCAGTTTGGCTGTGTAGTAAATAAAATCTTGTTAAAAAAAAAAAGAAAAAGGATATTATGGCGGAACGAAAGAACACCCCTTCGAACAACTTGTGAGCGTCGCTCATGATTTAGGCTACTCGGGAGAAGAGTTGCGAGCATTCGTTGAAACCCAACAAAAGATGGAAAGGATGAGCGAGCGGAAAGGGCGCGTGGGTCGCAGTAGAAATAGCAGAGCAGGAAATGTATTAGTAGCGAAAACGCAGGAACGAAAGATTAAGGATTAAGGCTAACATAATCAGGCTAACGAAATGCAGGAAAAGAAAGATTAAATTTCAATTAGCGTTGAGAGAGTGAGAATACGAGGGAGACACCGATGATTGTAGTCCATTTCCAGTGACCTGTGCGCAGTTATGCCCCCTGACCAAAGTTGCCAAAATTCTCTGAAGGATCAGATTCGATTGATGCGTTCGCGTATTCAGTCGTTGAAACGTTTGCTAATAGTCAGGGTTGGCCTTCAGAAGAGTGGCAAGTCCCTTTTGTCAGCGCTATGACGGGTAAGGCATTAAAATATTCACTGATTACCAGAGACCAACAATTGATTTTGGTGTGTGAAAAAAGTCTTTGATGAAGGATTTGACCTCACAGAGGAGGGGTTTAGTAAGAAATTTGACAGCTAGATTACAGCAGGTGTAACGTTTCACTCAGTTGGTACACGTTTGGTCACTATTTTGAAGAAGTGAGTTAGAGTTGAGGTGGTACGAGACAAGGGTTCGTGAATTGAAAGAGTGTTTGAAAGAACAGATTTTGTAAGGTGGCGTCAGAGTTAATTATAAATTTGAAGAGTGACAGCCTGTGACTAGCATGGGAATTGCTGAAGTTAGCAGAGGTGTATAGGAGGCACGTTTGGGCACAAGGTCAGGAGAAACCCGGTGCCAGGCAAAGGTGAGAAGAGTGCAAGGGAGATAGGGAATTTTCCGCAAAGTCTGCACAAACCCAGTGGTGGGGCAGTAAGGAGGACAAAGGGACAAGAGGTGTTTCATTAGTCACAAGAGGGACATGGGCGTGGGAATGGTCGCATGAAGGTTTCCAGAATGGCAGCAGCCTTGCAGAGGATGAATAAGGGTCGCCAGGGGAAACGACCTGCAGGGGGAACAAAGGATCCATCTGAAGAGGTGGAGTTCGGGCTAGGTCGTGTGGACAGCAGTCGTGTCAGGGATGCGAGGGACTAGGCTGAAAGGGTCATTACCAGTAGAAGAGGGGGTGGATTTGGGCCACGAGGGTGAAAGTGTTACGGGACACTGGTTGTTATGTGGTGTGTAAGAACAACGTGTCGAAAGGGAAGGGGATTTGACAGGGCAATCCCGACTGTACTCTAATCGTATGGCCTGTGAGGGAGTCCCAGTTGCTAAGATTGGAAGTACGTACCCTTATTCTCAGGCGATTGTTCTGCGCTGGTGATGGAGAAACCCCTTTTATGATTTGATCATGGAAATATTCCAGTGCAAGGGACAGGAGGATCCTGAGTGTTGACTGCTAAGGGGCAGCAGTTCAACACGAGCCAAGAAGGTAGGAAAAGGTTGATAAACCGTTAGTCGTTCAAGCAAGGAAGTCGGCTGGATATGGTCGCCTGATGGTTAGGGAGCACAGGAACAAGCTTCGCTCATGAGTCTTGGGAGTTGGCAAGAGGTGGAGAGAAACGGTGGTTAGAGGTGGGTGAGACAGAATTTCTTGTGAAAGGTCGGGTTGCTGTTTACCGAGTGTTCCAGAGGGGGAAGACAGGTAAGGTGAAACTCAGTGGAGGTAAGCATGTTATCGTACATGTCATGCAGTGGGTCACGAGTCGTCATTAGCGGGTCATTCGGCACGGCAAAAACAGCTGACCGAATCTTGATGAAATTTCACTGGCCAGGGGCAATGGCAGAATAAAGGGTTCTGCATGTCATGTGTGTGTGTCAAAGGTCAGCCACAAGAGGGTGAAGAGGAAGGCAGTCCTTATAACAGCACTTTTTGACACACCATTAGGAGAGTGGCTGTTGATGGATTGGCCAATTCTGCCTGTTCAAAGGTGGGCACAGTATGTGTTGGACCGCTCGTGGGATTACGCGACCAGATATCCAGAAGCAGTCGAATTGAAAGGCGTAGATACGCTAAAGGTCGCTGAATGGGCTAGTTTGAATCTTTTCTCGCGTGGGTGTACCATACAAAACTCAGTGCACAGGGGGTCACAGTTCTCCTCAGGCGTGAGAGGGAGGTCACAGGCTGCTAGGGATCACACAGCTTCTCACTACCCCATAACCACAATGTAATGGCTTGGTGAAAGATTCAATGGTGTGCTGAAGGGCATCCTAAAGAAACTCTGAGGAAACCCAGAGATTGGGATCGTTACATTCCAGGCGGCATTTTCGCCCACGGGAAGGCCCCTCAGGAGAGCACAGGCTTTCAACATTTGAGTGCTGTATGGGCGGCGTCAGGGGACCCGTGTGTATTTCAAAGAGCTATGGCCCGTTGAACAGGAGTCAGAAGAGGTCAAACCACTTATCAGTATGTGGGGACCTACGCAATAGGCTAGAGAGACATGTAAGGTTGCAAGCGAAAGTTTTGCAGGAGGCTAGGTCTGCGAAGAAGCAATATGACGGAAGGTGAGAAACAATCCGTCAAGGTGGGAATCAAGTCTGTTACTGCTTCCCACGGATCACAACAAGCTGGGAAAGCATTGGAAAGGGACCATTCACATATTGAAAAGGTAAGATCAGGATTACGAGTGTGTGATGGGAAAACCAAAACTTTCCATGCGAATTTGCTCTGAAATATATTCAGCGTTTAAAATCAGCACCCTAGGGGCAGCAGCAATCATTTATGGAGGTGGAGGACCAGCAGAAGAAGGGGTTTTGTTGCCTGAGTTTCCAGGAGAAGAGTCAGACACGGATATGTCTAAACCGATTTTTGTTGCGTACAGATGATCAGGTGGTGGAGTAGGTGCAGTATTGTTGCAGGATCACGAAGGGTCGAGTTTCTGTGAAGATGATAGAAGAAAGTTGACGAAGTGTGAAGAAGGGTACGCAACGGTAGAGAAGGAGTGTCTGTTGTGTGGGCCGTGCGAAGATTTACAAATACTTGATGGGAAAGAGTTCGTGATTTGAGACTGATCATCAACTACTCAAGTTCCTGCAGGAGGCCAGCTGAAAAACAGCAGGGGTGCGCTGGGCAATGGGACTGCAGCCATACGTACGAGTTCAGGAATCCAGGACGCAGATGTGGGGCTGGTATTTAAGCGTGTAGTCTAGCAAGCGCAACTCAGAGGACGAAAGTCAAATCCGGGGTGCATAGTACTTTGTAATTAATATGTGTAGATTACTGTTTTTGAAATGGATATGGGTTCATTCCATTTTGGCTATGGTTCATATTTTCTGTGTGATGATCCTGTTCATGTAAATGTAGTTATGATGGAGCATGCAGTCGCTTTTTGTAGTAAGCATGTTTGCGATAGTGAGGATGGAGATTCCTCGTGAGGTGTCATGGATCGTGGTCATATTAGATTGTGCTCTTCACAGTAGTTGTTTAAGAGAAGAGGTGGCAAATTCCGAGGTAGGGAATTGATAGGTGCGCACAGAGTTTATTAGAAAATGAGTTGAAATAAGCCAAAAAGCCCACGTGATAAACCTATTGTGGTGATATTCACTAGTTTATATGCTTATAATTTGTAAACCGTGTGTTGTAAATTATTTTGAAAAAAACCTTGCACATGTAGCTGTGGTGTCGCAAATTCGGTTTTTTGTGCTTTTTTGTACCGTGTTTTGAACAAGCTGAGCATAGTCTTTTGTCAAGGGGAAATGTCACGGACAACACTAAAGAAAAGCTGTATCGTGAGTCAGTCGCCAGCCTGTTCAATTGGACATAAGTTCCAAAATCAAACATCCTGGTTTCCAGGCAGGACGACTTCCATGTGTGGTCAGCCAATTAGGACGGTGAGGAGGCTATTTTCTAGTCCTTCACGGAGACGGCACCGTCTGCAGACAGATGAGTGGTTGACCAACGTCTCAATAGGGCTGTCATAACGGAATCCTGCGTCTTGGTCAGATGATACAGTAATTTGCAAGACCAGTGCCACAGGAAGCCAGACGTCACCGGGTTAAAGTAGGAAGGGGGGGAGGATTGTGAGTGGGGTTGAAACCAAGTTAATTAATTAAAGACCATGACCCCACAAGAGGCAAGGGCCCCTAGATGTGACTTATGTTTGCATGTCCAATGAAAGTAGAGGGGAGGTAACCTCGTACTAAGGCGGGAAAAATTCTGACTAATGGTACTCACCTTTTGGGCACAGGAAGAGAATAAGAAAAGCTAGGGAAGGGAGGATGAGGGAGAAAAAAAATAAGAAACGAAGACAAGAGGTTCTGGGAGTAGGTCTGGCATGAGAGAAAAAGAGAGATGAGAGGAGGACGTGAACAGAACGAGTGAAGCATTAGCACCCTGGAGTTCTGCAGGGGAAAGGACTAAGGAGAATGTGTGTGAGAGAGAGAGAGAGAGAGAGCGAGGGGAGAATGAGAGATAGAGAGAGAGAGAGACGAGAGAAGGGGGAGAGGAGAGGAGAGAGGAGAGGAGGAGTTGCTAATGATGAGAGAAAAAAAGAAAAAGAAAAAAAGAACCATGTCCATTTGATAGAGCAGACCCGAAGAGAGAGAGAGAGAGTGCAATGCGTTAGTGCAGAAGAAGATAGGAGAACAGATCGATGCCCGGGTCATGTTCCATTTGAACCGGGGTCGACCTCATCTGGCAGCGCCACTTTCATCGTGCAGAGCCACAGGCGAAGCCAGTAAACTGACCAGTGCCAGGTCCAACTGACATGCCAGCGGTCAACTGACAGTGCCAGAGTTGTTCGTGACGGTTTGTGAAATGACAGTGAAAAGAAAAAAAAAAAGAAAGGAAGACGTGATTCGTAAATAGTTTAAGTCTGGCAGGTAAAGTAATCTATTTATACCGGGTAGTTATGAGATTGGTAAATGGTTTTGTGAAGTCAGAAAGAAGAATGTTATTTTGTTTGACTCCATGCACATTTGTTTTTTTTCATGTTATGTGTAGTAAGTTATAGACTTATAGTGGTTTGATTTGACGATGATGATATATAATGGATTGTAAGAAGCTGTGGTGTGTTTGGGCTGTGGTACCTTCTCCTGAGACCAAGGTTGACAATTGTACGAACCTTTCTGTAAATGTTCTTTGAAACAAATTAGAGGGGGACTTTTGAATCTTCAAGAAGATTCCAATTTTATTATAAGTCCATGTTACATGCGTGTGTGGGAAACTCAGAGCAAGTTTATATGCTTGAGTTACATGTGTAACTCGTTAAGTGATGCTGGGAGCATGAGAGATTTTGAGCATAAACAACCAGAGGCACAGAGCTGAAGATAGGAGTTTCAAACCTCTTATCTTGTCCCATTTTTTTTATCGTAAACGTGGGGTAACCTTGCTCCATAAAACTAACACAGAGTGACTTTATCAGACTGGCACAGCCTTTTATACTTGAAAGTCAGACATCATGACGACAATCTAATATGGGGGGAAAAAAGTGAGGCCCACTGAACTGTCTATAGTTATGCTGCACAGATTTGGACTTGAGGAGGGGGAGGGGGGGAGGGGGAGTTCGAAAATGAAATGGGAACTGAAATTA
>JAFLJL010001376.1:76986-89486 GCA_018398815.1 Conus ventricosus | reverse complement strand
ACAATAGTAAAACAACTCTTATGCCAAGGGAGTACATGTGCAATTTCCACTTACTGTTGCCAAACTCTGCCAACAATAGAAATGCAAGTCAAAAAACAAGTATACACACAGAAAACAGCTGAACAGTACTAATGACTAGAAAGTGAAGAAAAAGACCATTCATCGAACAATTTTCTCATCACAATAAATAACTTATTGCATAATCATGATCTACAAACACAGCCTACACATTATTTTTTTTCTCTCTAAAAGGAAAAGCTTCCGCCACAAAGTTAGCAAATGAGTTTACAATGTCTACATTTTCAGAGGATTAATACCAAGGAGGTTTTGAGTTTGACCGAAAAAAGACTTGAAGGCAGAACAACCATTTCTAAATTCATTATTTTCTGGGCATCTAAAAACGAAGTGTTCCACAATTAGAATTAGGTCGTCAGAACTGGGCATTTGAAATAAAGAGAATTCTATCTGTAAATGGATTTGGCATTGTATGGATGGAAATGAAATGAAATGAGGCAGGGAACAGTAAACAATAAACAGTAAACAAGTGGGGAAACGTTTGCTCCCATAAGAAAACCTAACACAGAGCGACTTTTATTCAAGACTGGCACAGCCTTTAAAACTGAATAAAGGCAGACAAATACATAGACGAACAATCTAATATTTGGGGAAAAAACACAAGCGCAAGCCAACAACTGAACTGTCTCCACAGTAATGACTTGGCAAAGATTTGGACCTATGGAGGAAAGGGGGGGGGGGGGGATTGAAGATGGAGAAACTGGGAACGTGAAATTAAGAAAATATATTACAGATATGAAAACTCTTCACTAGCTGCATAAGGGAACCATCGCAATCCTTTTTGAAGGCAGATATATTTGTATTGCCTGCTCCGAGGCCTTTCGTCCGCTGGGTCGGAACTCATCAGGGAGACACGGCTGGTTGTGTCTGCGCTCCTGGCGTCAAATAGAGACACACCACAGTTCATAATACTGTGGTGTTCTCACCACCAAGGGTGCAAAAAAGAATCCAATAGCACCCCCAAAGCAGCCAGTGAAGGGTAGTAAATGAAACCAAATGAAAGTGTGGGGAGGAAAAAAGTTGCTAAAAAACTAAGACATTATGCAAATAGTATAAAATGTAGAGGACAATCTTTGAGCCTACGCTTGAGGATCCACCCAAAGATGCAAGGGAGATCAAAAGACAAACACACAGAAGGACAGAAACAAATACAAGTAACCTCAATTTAATCAAAACAAAATTGAAAATGAAATGAAATGAGACAGGGAACAGTAAACAGTAAACAAGTGGGGTAAGGTTTGCTCCCATAAGAAAACCTAACACAGAGTGACTTTTATTCAAGACTGGTACAGCCTTTTAAACTTGAATAAAGGCAGACAAATACATAGACGAACAATCTAATATTTGGGGAAAAAAACACAAGGGCAGGCCAACAACTGAACTGTCTTCACAGTAATGACTTGGCAAAGATTTGGACCTAAGGAGGAAAGGTGGGGGGGGGGGGGGGGGGGGGGGGGATTGAAGATGGAGAAACTGGGAACATGAAATTAAGAAAATATATTACAGATATGAAAACTCTTCTCTAGCTGCATAAGGGAACCATCGCAATCCTTTTTGAAGGCAGATATATTTGTATTGCCTGCTCCGAGGCCTTTCGTCCGCTGGGTCGGAACTCATCAGGGAGACACGGCTGGTTGTGTCTGCACTCCTGGCGTCAAATAGAGACACACCACAGTTCACAATACTGTGGTGTTCTCACCATCAAGGGTGCAAAAAAGAATCCAATAGCACCCCCAAAGCAGCCAGTGAAGGGTAGTAAATGAAACCAAACGAAAGTGTGGGGAGGAAAAAGTTGCTGAAAAACTAAAGACATTATGCAGATAGTATAAAATGTAGAGGACAATTTTTGAGCCTACGCTTGAGGATCCACCCAAAGATGCAAGGGAGATCAAAAGACAAACACACAGAAGGACAGAAACAAATACCTCAATTTAATGAAAACAAAATTGGAAATGAAATGAAGTGAGGCAGGGAACAGTAAACAATAAACAGTAAATAAGAGGCCTTTCGTTCGCCGGATCGGAACTCATCAGGGAGACACGGCTGGTTGTGTCTGCACTCCTGGCGTCAAATAAAGACACACCACAGTTCATAATACTGTGGTGTACCCCCCCCTCTTCAATCCTTAGGTCCAAATCTTTGCCAAGTCATTACTCATGGTCACCCTGTCCAAGCTTGACTGTCCATCAGATCATTCCATGATGGATTGTGGACAGCTGCTCTGTATCTGACCCTTTCCAGTCTCCAACAGCGTACAACAAGGATTTCGTGGTCTCCATACTCCTCAGCATCATGCTTGGTAGCATGCTATTTGCTACTCTGTCCTCCACTGATGCAGGAATCGCTGTCCACCACAGATAGTATGGTCGACCTCTTTATTTGAAGGTAAAACGCAAAGTCATTGAGGCCTTGGTGAGAGACTTCCTGGTCACAGACGACTGTGCCCTTGCAGCAATGAACGAGGCAGACTTGCAGGAACTGGCCGAATGCTTGTTGTCAGCACCCAACATCTGTGCAATGACCATCCCCCTGCAGAAGACAGGTCATGCTTCACAATGCACCAACTGTGGCCCCTCCAGACTGTATCACTGAATTTGAGAGAACACAGCCCAACAACGTAGACAGCTTCACCTACTTGCAGCACAGATAAGGAAGTTGTGACTTGTGAGGCCAGTGCTTCTTTCAGCAGGCGATGGAAGCAATTGTGAGATGAACACGGCATTAAAGTTTATACCGACATGGCTGTCTACATGGCGTTATTTTGTAACACTATTCTACATTTTGTACACTTGTTTCTTTCAGAGATGTGTTCTGTGAACCTATATATTAGATAGAGCTGGTTTCTTAAATAAAATGTATCCTGCATTATCCCACATTGCCACATGACGGTCCCAATATACACACTCGCATGCACATAGAGACACTCATGTGCCCCGCACGCAACATCACAACTAACTCCTTTCTTTCAATACAACAAACCAGAATACAATTTTAAGTTTCTTCTCCGGTAATTTCTTCTTATTATTATTTCTATTTGTGCTTCACTTATTTTGACATGAGGGATTTTATTATTTGTTTCCCCTTTTATTGAACAAGTTGCCCATTTTATACCAAATATTAATACTAATCTAGCAAAAACATATATTTAGGTCACACTACCTTAATTCATTCGACCATTTCACAAATTTCTCTTTCAGGTCATACTGAAGACCGATTTGCTTTACATAAAAAAACAAGCCATTCTGGGTTCACAAACCCCATTTCTCTTTAAATTTCCCAAAGGAAGAAAACTCTTCTTTCCTTTCAGATACAAAGTAACAGTTCCAAAGACAAGGCACTGTATTAGCGATCTAAATTAATAACTTAGTTATCGAGCGATCACAGGATCCACATCTTACCTATCGGTAGAATTTTGGAAATGATTCCGTTCACGATCAAAACGAGAATAAACCATCGAAATTCGAGATCGAGGTATAAAGCTTATAGTGAAAATTATCAAATATGTTCACACAGCCCATACTCCCCCCAGGATCAATGACATATGTGCCTAAAAAAATAGTTTAGAATTCAGCTCTCTCTCAACTTCTTCGTCCTCTTCTTTTCTTCTTAACTAATCTCTATCTCGCCCCCCCCCCATCTCTCTCTCTCTCTCTCTCTCTCTCTCTCTCTCTCTCTCTCTCTCTCTCCTCTCTCTCTCTCTCTCTCTCTCTCTCTCTCTCTCTCTCTCTGCAAGTGCAAACACAATAAAACCATTGTTCAGCCTACATAAACAAGCGCTCAAATTAATCCTTCTGAAGAAAACTAGCCTCGAAAGCTCTGATTATAAACATCTTCACATTCTTCCATTCAGCCAGAGACTCAAATACAACAAGGGACTAATGATGCACAAGATTCTGACGGGAATGCTCCAACAACTTTAATGAGACAATTCTCAAATGTCTCGTCGAGAAACTCCCACAAACTCCATATCCCAATCCCCAGAATTGACCTATTTAAATCAAGTCTAACGTACTCGGGAACCTCTTTGTGGAACTCCCTTCCAGAATCCATCAAACAAATCCATTGTACCACAACTTTCAAAACACTTACCTTACCCATCTTCTGCGGTAAAAAAAAACCAAAAAACAAAACAAAACAAAAAACCCCCATAAGTAATACCAACAAGTAATCTCAAAGGCATTAATCATCACATTTTCATGCACTTAACCAATTTGTTGGTTTTTTCTTTTTGTCTTCTTTTTTTCATGTATCAAGTATTTTGATATATATATATTTTATATATATATATATATATATATAATATATATATATTATATATATTATAATATATATATATATATATATATATATATATATACCTTAAATGGATCCTCAAGCATAGGCTCAAAGATTGTCCCCTACATTTTACGCTGTTTGCATAGTGTTTTTAGTTTTTCAGCAATTTTTTTCCCACTCTACACTGTCATTTTGTTTTATTCTCTACTACCTTTCGCTGGCTGCTTTGGGGGTGCTGTTGGATTCCTTTTTGAACCCTTGGTGATGAGAACACCACAGAATTACGGACTGTGGGTGTCTCTATTGACGCCAAGAGAACAGACACAATCAGCCGTGTCTCCTGATGAGTCCGATCCAGCGGACGAAAGGCCTAGGAGCAGGCGATACATAAAGATGTTCCTTTGACAGGAATTGCGATGGTTCCCTTATGCAGCTAGTGAAAGGTTTTTTCCTATTTACAGTGCACATTTTCCATTTTCTTCTTCTTCAACAACCCCCCCCCCCCCTTTTGATATTTTTTCCCCCCTCCAAATCTTTGCCAAGTCATTATCATAATGATGGAAGAATTGTTAACCTGCACTTGTTTTCCCCCACTACTTAATTGTTCAGCACTATATATATATATTATATATATATATATATATATTATATATATATATATATATATATATATATTTTATATTATATATGTGTGTGTGTGTGTGTGTGTGTTGTGTGTGTGTGTGTGTGTGGTGTTATATTAAAAGCAAGTTAAAATCAAGCTGCTAAAAACATCTACAAATTTGTTTCATGCTGTGCGGTCGTCAGGATGTGATGAGCTTGTATTGCCAGTGTCACGTTTTTATATATATATATATTATATATATATAAATATATATTATATATATATATATATATATATATATAATATATATATATATATATATATATATATAATATATATATAATATATAGCTGGCTTGCTGTTGTTTTTTCCCGTGCTACATGTGTTTCTCAGGTGTTGGTTTTATTCACTGATAGGAACTTCCATCTGTGTCTGCAATTGTTAGCCATTTCTGTTCTAACATTTCGAGTTGCCAACTGTGGTTTACATAGTATAATGTATTTCTCTGTAAGGCATAGATTACATTTTGTTTGAAATGTTGTTGTATAGTGCTGCTCTTTTCAAGATTTTCCAAAATATGTTGTAGTCTATGTTTTTATCTTTAAGTTTCCAAAAGTATTTACTCAATTCTGTTTGGTTTATATATCTTTCTTTCTTGAATGATTGTTTGTGGTTTGCATATCTAGTTTTGAATTGATTTTCGGTGATACCTACATATGTTTCTTCTGTGTTCTCTGATGTTACAGTGGCTTGGTACACAATGTTGTTGTAATGGCATTTGTTGCTTAGGGCCCACTGTTCTTTTTGGTACAGTTAAAAAATTTCCTTTCGTTACCCTCCTTTTTCTCTGTGCTGCTTTTCATTTTGTTTGCTGAATCGATGGCATTTTTAAGATTCGGCATACATGAATATGAAAATTTGATGTTGTTTTTGTTGAATATCTTAAATAATTTATGGTCTTTTGGGAAAGATGATGCAAGATTTTATAAAAATTTTTTCCCTACATTTGTTTTGACTCTTGCATCATTTGGGGGGTTGTACCTTTATGATATTCCTTTTCCTGTTCTTTCTGCATCTTTTTGTATCATTGTCTGGATCGTGTCGTAGTTTGAAATTTGGTAGCCACTTTTATGTAACGCCTCTTGGTATTCAGCTGTAGCATTTTTGAATACTGTTTCGTTACATGACAAATTGGATAGCCCTTTTATTTATGCTTTTGGGTATTGTTTTCAGTAGGAGGCTAGGTGATTGCTTTTGATGTTTACATAGCAGGTGTATCATTTGGTTTCTTGTATGGTTTATATGTGTGTTGGTTGAGGTCTACGTTATGTCAAAATAGTTAAACTTTTTTGTTTGCTTCTATGGTGATTTTAAGGGTTTGGGGTTGGAAATTTTACACAATTCTTTTTTCTTATTTTCAATTTTCCTAGGGTTGTCGTTCAGAGCGGCAAGGCCGTCACCCCTGTACAGCCCAGTTTGTTTCCAAGTTTTTTTCCTGAATATTAGATGACATGAATAGTCGACAAGTTCGCAAGTTTCGGCACCATGTATGATCCCATTGTGACATCGAAAGTTGAATTCCTGCTTGTGTTCTTAATCCAGGTTTCATTTTTACTGTGCAGTAAAGTTTTCTTTGTGGGGAAAAATGATTTCCATTTCTGGACCCTGATATTTCTATGTACTTGGTGGCGAATTTTATAGCTTTAGTTAGTAGCTTTTCATCTATAGATGGGTAGAAATCTACTATGTCAAAAGTTATAAAAACTGTATTTTTTGTTTATTGAGTTTTTTGAACCATTGTATTACTTCATATGTGTTTTTCCAGAGATTGAGTTCAGTGTTCTTTTATGTTTTTTATGGGTTTTTTCTAAGATTTTTTTACTAATTTCCCTAGTTCAATTTGGAAGGGTTTTTCAATCTACATGTTGGGTTGTTCAAGAAATTGGGTTTGTGGTCTTTAAGTGTAATAAAGGCTTCTCTAGCTGCTGTGGTCTCTACTCTGTCACTTAGGTCCATTTGGTGTACACGTTCCTTTTCTTTCTTTCTGATTTTGGTCTATGTAGCCTTGTCAGCCTTTCTGTAAGTTTTTTGGATATTTTGTAAGGAGTTTGAATACTTTTCAGGTTCTATTTTGTAAAAGTTTTGGTTTTATCCGTCTTCACAAATATTTTTTTGTCATTTTGAATTTGTTTGATTTCCTTTTCTAACGCTGATTGGAATTTGTTTTTTTGATGTTTTGAATTCTATGTTGGCTAACTTTCTTCTCATTTTTTCTTCAAATGTTTTCATTTCTTCAGTGGTGGTGGGACTCGCCATGACTTGAAGTCGTATGTATTTTTATCCTTTTTTTAGCGTTGGGTTTAAAAAAAAAAATGCTTTCCATCTCATATTTTTGATGAATTTTTCAGTTTGTCCTATCATATTTTTTATATATATATATTTATATATAATAAATATATATATATAATTTATATAAATATATATATATATATATATATATATGGCACTGGCAATACAAGCTCATCACATCCTGACGACTGCACAGCGTGAAACAAATTGTAGATGTTTTTAGCAGCTTGATTTTAACTTGCTTTTAATATAGCAAATGTCGTGCCCACTGTGGTTGAGCACTGTTTTTTAGATTGCCTGATCATCAGTACATTCTCTCTCCTCTCTCCCCTCTCTCTTCTCTCTCTCTCTCTCTCTCTCTCCTCTCTCTCTCTCTCTCTCTCTCTCTCTCTCTCTCTCTCTCTGTATATATATATATATATAATATATATATACATATATATATATATATATATATATATTATTATATATATATATATATATATATATATATATATATATATAATAAATATTATTTTGTCACGACCGACCCCTGGAGGTCTGCCTGACAGGGGTCGGTCTAGGGGGAGTGAAGGGAGTGACTGACCTCACACGCCCCGCAAGAGACCACACAATAAAGATTACGATACAACACCCCATTATTCACACCCAACATACAGTCATAAATAAGCATTCCAACACACACAAATGCACAATCACAATCAAGCATTTCAACACACGACATACACACAATTAAGCATTCCAACACACACAGCATGCACAATTATAAATAAACATTTCACCATAGGGACGTACACAATCAAAATTTCACAACATTTCAACACATATGAATATCCCAAAATTTTAAAAATTTAAACATTTCCAGCATCCATCCCTTTTCCCAAAACCCATGGAGTGCCTCCACAACCCCGGGCCTCTCCCAAGTCTTCTGGAGCACCCGTCGCACTGGGTGCTCCAAAACCGGGGTCGGTCTTGAAAGGTCGTTAAAGGCCGCCCCGCACACACAAGCAGGCGTGAAGAGCACGTCCGGGGGGAGAACGTGGCGTTGTCACTGGAGGTCCTGGACGGGGATCAGGCCGGCCAGTCAAACCACGGCTTTTCTACCAGAACGTGGTCCCGCCCAGTGCGGATCCCAACCAGCGCGCGGTACCAACCAGAGCGTGGCCCCAGCCAGCGCGTGGCACCAACCAGTCTGCGGTCCCAACCAAGCGTGGCCCCAACAGAGCGTGGCCCAACCAGCGCGTGGCACCAACCAGTCCAGGCCCCGGGGGTGGCCCCCGGGGGGGAAAGGGGGGGGGGGGGGAACGTAGCGGGAGGAGAGAAAAAAGGAGGGGAAGGAAGGGTACGGGAACCCCGCCGTCAGTAACAATCTGCCCCATGCTGTTAAATTCCTAACAGCCACTCGCATGATGGGCGAGGGAGGTCACTAAATACACTAACAACACCAGCTCAACACAGACCTGAGCATAACACAGTAAACCAATCAAATCAGGACTTTTTCGTTAAAGTCTCTCACACGAAGCGGGTTTAAAAGACTGCTTTAAAATTTAAACAGGCTTTAAACAAATATGAATTATCTTCATCCTTCTCTCACTCACGTTTAAAAAATTTCCCCTTTTCTTAGGAAATAAACCAACACAGCGACCATCGCTTTATAACTGCCACCACATTTGCAAATAATAATTCAATGGCAAAATTGTCACATTTTATAGCCACATTTCAAATACACAAATCTCTAACCACGCATCCGAACGAAAAAATCATGCGTACGCCGTTTCGCAACATAAAACTCATTCCCTTGCACACACAAACAGACGGTGGCCGAAGGATAAGAGTCCGGTGAATGTGACAGGGCGACGAGCGAGACCAGCAAGTACCAACCCTGAATCATCAGGTTCTCTCCCACCCCCACCGACTACGGATCACCAGATGCAAAAATAGGAGAAAGATTTGGATTTTAATTTAGAATGGCAAGGTTAAAGACTGAATTAACCAGAGAAAAGGTTAAAAACAATATTTCTTTTACAATTTTGAAAACAAAAGAAAATTGCGCAAAGAGAAGAATAAGCCGGCTAACAACAACAAACCAAACAAACAAACCACGAAACTGAGGCTTACCAGCTACCCTTTGGTAAACCCCGAAGGGGGCGGGTCAAACGACTCTCTCTGCCCTCTGTCCAGTCGAGAGGACAGAGGCACAGATGCGGAAAAAGAAGAAGTGATGTCCCTCTCCTACAGGCCGACTGTAGGAATTGAAGATACCGACTGTACCTTCGACGATACGGTGAAGAACCAAGACCGGAGCAGGCGCCCCCAGACATCTTCCGCTCGAGTGAAGAGCTAACCTCCCTCAGCGATGGCGGCCAACTCCCACGCTACGTCACAGAGTGAGCATACTTCAAACAAAAAGAAATGAAGCACGTGCGACAGGTAAAAGACAGGGGGGAGGCCGGGGATAGACAGCCAGTACAAAAAAGATCCCCACCACCCGTGAACCTGCAGGATGAATGCACGGGCAGGGGAATTAGGAGAGAGAGAGAGAAAGTAAACCTAACCTGAACTAAACCACACCAAAGGTAAAAACCACACCACAAGCCACATTAAGGGACAGATATACGACAACAACGACGACAATAAACAAATGAAAAATTCCGCCACCCAGTTGGGTCAAACGTCGTGGGGCCTCGTGACAAACTCGTGACAAACCCCCCTTCTAAAAGCATCTGTTTCTCTGAGATACAGTGCTCCTTTGAACCTTGACGCATGTGCAAATTCACAACAATGGGACCGAACCCAACTCTCTGTGTTCGACAGAGTACAATGAATCCAATACAACTTTCCACGTTTGAATCACACCGAGAAATACTTTAATACTACATTTATCAAACAACTAAGCGAAACCTTCCAACCATGAAAGTAACAATCCGAACCATTGGTGATTCACTACCGTTTAACCTCATGAAGTGAAAACTGTCACTACACCTGATACAAGACCAAAAAGGGATATAACCCTGGTTGAGGGGAAGTGTCCCTCTGACTGATTTTCCAATGTGCTGACTACGGAGTCGGCTAAGATAGTCAGCTCCGTATTAACAGGAACCCTTGATATGACGAAAAGTGAACGCCTGACTCTGCAGTTCCACTGCCTAACTATGAGTCGACGACTGACTGGCCGGATCCGGTCCAGGCCTGGGGGGATGATGATGATCACTCTCCAGTAAAACTTCCGGCCGTACTTCTTGGGCCACCTGTGCGCGTCCAAATCTGCCGGAGAGCTTCAGCAATAGTAGGGGTATCGATAGTCCTAAGCGGGGCAGCCTCTGGGCATCGAGTCGCATAGTCTACCGTTTACCGAAATGTAGCGGTGACCGCGTTTGGGATGGGGATTGATGGTCCCACAAGGTCGACCCCAACTTTGCTGAATGGCTCCCCAACCAGTGGCATGACCCCAGGGGAACACGCCTCAAGCGCCCCTTAGGCGTTGTCCTTTGACAGACATCGCAACTGCGGCAGTACTGCCTAACCTGCGAGTTCATCCGGGCCCAGAAGAAGTCCTGTTTTACTCGCTCGAGGTCCGCTTGGAGCCCATAGACCTGCCAGGGGGGAATCGTGGGCCTGCCGGAGACAGATTCTCTCAACTTTGGGGAACAACAAGCTGCTTGGCCACACGATCTGCCTGAGTGAAAACCCTAAAGAGGATCCTCTTGTGGAGCTTGAAGCTCACCTTGGCGTGTCGGGCAGACTGAGGGGGACGATCTACCAGTTGTCGCAGGCGTTGGCATCCAAGTCCCTGGCCGAAGACGGACCATGGTAGCAGGATCGACCCTGGCCAGAACCTCGTCAGAGATCGGCTGTAGAACGGGACGCAATTCCTGTTCCTGCTTCTTAGCTTGGCGCGGTGTGGTAACTCCCACACACGCCTGTACGGGCAGATCCGTAGACACGGACTGACTGCGTCCGCCGCAAAGGTGACAGTATTCCCTATGAGAAGGGATACATAGGTCGCTCCACCGCGATGGCCCATACTTCGCCACAGAAGTAGGGGGTGGAATAGGATGAGCACAAAAGGGACGGGTGGAGGAAAAACCAGCCTCCAACCCGCACACATCATAATTTAGCGCCCCGCCGGGCCTCAGGGGAAACCAATCTATCAACAAAGAGCGTTGATGCTCCCAAATCCCTGATGGTGTCGACCAAGGGGGAAACCCAACAACAGAGAGAAACATGGGCACTCTGAATCTCCAGAAGCTGGGATGGAACCCACGTTAGCCGAGGCACGGGACTTTGGGAAAAGGACTAGCCCACGACTACCAGCGGCTTTAGGACAATCTTTCCAAATGTGGCCAGGACGACCACAAAAAAAACACAGTCGGGGCGCTGAAATCCCCGATAAACTGCCTCCCTGTTCACCCCACTAGCAGTTGTCGGCCCCTTATTGCCACTAAATCCTGTGGAGGGCTTCCTCTCCATATCTGGGCGATGCCCAAAAGCCTGCGAGCTTCAGCAAACACCTCAGCGGTATGAATCGCAGCCGCGAAATCCTGAGGTGCTGTCTCGCCTATCCGATCCTAAACCCTTGGGGACACAGTGTTGGTAAGCTGTTCGATGAGAATCAGATCCTCCAGCTCCAGCTTAGCCAATGATGCCAGTACCCTAGCGTTTTGCCACAGCATCCTCCAGCTCCGCTTAGCCAACTGATGCCGTACCCTAGCGTTTTGCACAGCCTATTCTCCAACTGCACGAAGGGGCTCGTCGTTATTCTTCTTCATGGACCTGAACTTCCCCCTGTACGTCTCTGGGGTAAAGGGGGAAACGCTTACGCAGAGCCAACTGCATGTCTGCATAAGACGGCGCCTTCATTAGAGTGAGCACACACTCCCTTGCACACCAGATAATCCAGAAAAAGGTGCATAGCCTTTGTTCCCTCAGACAATTGGTATGAACTAGCAACCTGTCAAAATGCTCTAGGAAAAATATCAATGTTTCCCCACTAGGTCTGAACTCTGGAAGCTTTAATTTGGGCCCCTAACCTATCACTTGCCTGTCGATTTAACCCCCCGATTTACAGATGCGGGGGACCCCCGAAAGAAGTTGTTCCTCTTCCCCCCTATGCAGAGCCTCCATCCTGTCTAGCAGCCTCTTCACTGCGTCTTCCCCACGGAGGGCCTCACCTCACGTCGCTGTCGCTCTAAAAACA
>JAFLJL010001376.1:73412-75986 GCA_018398815.1 Conus ventricosus | reverse complement strand
CCACAAAAAGCCCCCTTCACCTAAGTCACCCAGCCAACCACCCCGAAAAACCACAAACTGATAAACAAAAAAAACAGACAAACTAAACAGGTACTCCGCGAAACGAGAGAGACAGTCAGAGCCCTCACATCCCGGACGAGCCCCCACAATTGTCAGAACCGACCCCTGGAGGTCTGCCCTGACAGGATCGGTCTAGGTGGGAGTGAAGGGAGTGACTGACCTCACACGCCCCGCAAGAGACCACACAATAAAGATTACGATACAACACCCCATTTATTCACACCAACATACAGTCCATAGATAAGCATTCCAACACACACAACATGCACAATCACAATCAAGCATTTCAACACACACAACATGCACAATTATAAATAAACATTTCACCATACGACGTACACAATCACAATCACAGCATTTCAACACATATGACATATACACAATTATTAATAAACATTTCCAGCATCCATCCCTTTCCACACCATGGAGTGCCTCCACACCCCTGCCTCTCCAAAGTCTACTGGAGCACCCTGTCGCACTAGGTGCTCCAAACCGGGTCGGTTTCTTGAAGAGAGTCGTCAAGGCCGACACCCTTGACAACGCACAAGCAGACAGTGAAGAGCGCGTCCTGGGGGGGGGGGGGGAACGTGGCGTGTTACTGGAGGTCCTGGACGGGATCAGGGCCGGCCAGTCAAAACCACGGGCTTTTCTACCAGAACGTGGTCCCGACCAGTGCGTGATCCCAACCAGCGCGCGGTACCAACCAGAGCGTGGCCCCAACCAGCGCGTGGCACCAACCAGTCCGCGGTCCTGACCAGAGCGTGGCCCCAGCCAGCGCGTGGCACCAACCAGTCTGCGGTCCCAACCAGAGCGTGGCCCCTACCAGAGCGTGGCCCCAACCAGCGCGTGGCACCAACCAGTCCAGGCTCCGGTGAAGCCCCCGGGAGGGGGGGGAAAGGTAGCTGGGAGGAGAGAAGAAAGGGAGGAAAGGAAGGGTACTGGAACCCCGCCGTCAGTACAATCTGACCCATGCTGTTAAATCCTAACAGCCACTCGCATGATGGGCGAGGGAGGTCTACTAAATACACTAACACACCAGCTCAACACAGACCTGAGCATAACACAGTAAACCAATCAAATCAGGACTGTTCGTTAAAGTCTTCTCACACGAAGCAGGTAAAAGACTGCATAAAATTAACAGGCTATAAAACAAATATGAAATTATCTTCATCTTCTCTCACTCATGCTTAACATTTCCTTTCTTAGGAAATAAACCAACACAGCGACCATCGCTTTATAACTGCCACCACATTTGCAAATAATAATTCAATGGCATAATTGTCACATTTTATAGCCACCTTTCAAATAACACAAATCTCCAACCACGCATCCGAACGACAAATCATGCGTACGCACGCTCGCAACATAAAACTCGTTCTCCTTGCACACACAAACAGACGGGGCCGAAGGATAAGATCCAGTGAATGTGACAGGGGCGGACGAGCGAGACCAAGCAAGTACCAACCCTAAAATCACCAGGTTCTCTCCCATCCCCACCGACTACCGCATCACGAGATGCATAAACAGAGAAAGAATTTTGGATATAATTTAGGATGGCCAGGTTAAAGACTGAATTAACCAGAAAAAAGGTCTCAAACAATATTTCTTTTACAATTTTGAAAACAAAAGAAAATTGCGCAAAGGAGAAGAATAAGCCGGCAACAACAACAAACCAAAACAAACAAACCACGAAACTGATGCTTACCAGCTACCCGTGGGTGACCCCGAAGAGGCGGGTCAAACGACTCTCTCTGCCCTCTGTCCCAGTCGAGAGGACAGAGGCGCAGATGCGGAAAAAGAAGAAGTGATGTCCCTCTCCTACAGGCCGACTGTAGGAATTGAAGATACCGACTGTACCTTCGACGATACGGTGAAGAACCAAGACCGGAGCAGGCGCTCCCAGAGACATCTTCCGCTCGAGTGAAGAGCACCTCCCTCAGCGATGGCGGCCAACATGCCACGCTACGTCACAGAGTGAGCATACTTCAAACTAAAAGAAATGAAGCACGTGCGACAGGTAAAAAGACAGCGAGAGGCCGATAGACAGCAAGTTCGAGAGAAAGGTACCAGCCACCCGTGAACCTGCAGGATGAATAGCAAGGGCAGTGGAATTAAGAGAGAGAGAGAGAGAGAGAGAGAGAGAGAAAGCAAACCGAACGTGAGCTGAACTACACCAAGGTGCAACCGCACCACAAGCCACACTAAGGACGGACACGTGACAACAACAACGATAATAAACAAATGAATAATTCCGCCACCCCAGTTGGGTCAAACGTCGTAGGCCTCGTGACAAACTCGTGACAGTGTTGTCAGGACTTTATATTAATCTAGTCGTTTAAATGATAAACCTGATGCCGCACAATGTCATTCTACGTCCCATAGAGTTCTTCTCTTCAACAAATGTTTGTAATGTAAGTCCCCTGGAATATTTCTTTGAATGAAATGTTTGTAAGATCATATGATGTCCATTGTTTTCTTTAATAAAACTGTGTGTAATGCCATTCTCTGTCCCAT
>JAFLJL010001376.1:38412-70912 GCA_018398815.1 Conus ventricosus | reverse complement strand
GCAAAGCACTGGCGTATGACCAGTGAACGAAGGGCTGACGCCCAATGTGCGCTCACTATAAGGAAGATGAAGTGCACTTTCTTTTCCATTGTTGCTTTTTTTTTCAGATATTCGACGAATTTTGTTTTATTATTTTTTTTCAAAATGACTTATATCGAGACTACAGTAAGTGGTTTAATTACTCTTTTGGCAACAGATAATGACACAGCTATCATTACCCTTGCTAAATATTTAACTGAAGCTACCAAGACGGGAAAAAAGAAGTTAGAACTTAATGACAATAGCATTGTAATCTAATGTTCCTTGTTCTGTCTTAGTATGTTTTTTTAATTAGTGAGTGACCATGTAGTATCAGTTGTGTGTGTGTGTGTGTGTGTGTGTGTGTGTGTGTGTGTGTGTGTGTGTGTGATATATATATATATATATATATATATATATATATATATATATATATATATATATATATGTGTGTGTGTGTGTGTGTGTGTGTGTGTGTGTGTGTGTGTGTGTGTGTGTGTGTCTGTGTGTGTGTGTGTGTCTGTGGTGTGTGTGTGTGTGTGTGTGTGTGTGGTGTGTGTGTGTGTGTGTGTGTGTGTGTGTCTGTGTGTCTGTGGTGTGTGTGTGTGTGTGTGTGTGTGTGTGTGTGTGTGTGTGTGGTGTGTGTGTGTGTGTGCGTGTGAGTGTGAGTGCTCACAGCGAGGTCGGGAGTGGAGAAGGGTAAGATGGGGTGGGGTGTGGGGAGGGTGATCGGGCGGTTGGGGACTTGTCGGATTAGAAAGTGAGGTTGGGAGAAGGAGGAATGGAAGAATGTGAGCTTGCGTTTACTGTTTATGTTTATTCGTCAAGGTGAGAGAAGGGATGGGAACTGTGTTTGGGAACTAAACGGACGGGAACGGTAGCGTAGAAAAGGACGTTCTGTACGGAAGTCTTCTAATCGGATTTGATCTTTTACGTGTGAGTTAGTTTATGTTATAAATACCTGTGCCATCCTGACAACGTGAGCGATCCTTAAATCCTCTACGTCCTGACAGTTTTGTTAATTTATTCTTTTAGTTTCCTTATACTTTAATGATGCACTGTGTATTTTCCTTATACTTTCATGATGCAATGTGTCCAGTCGTATGTGTGCCCCCCTTGCCTTTATGGCCCCTGTAGCTGAAGGCAATAAATCATCAAAGCGTCAAAGCGTCTCTCTCTCTCTCTCTCTCTCTCTCTCTCTCTCTCTCTCTCTCTCTCCTCTCTCTCTCTCTCTCTCTAACACACACACACACACACACACACACACACACACACACACACACACACACACACACACACACACAAACATACACAAACAAACAGAGATAAAGGCACAGACACACACAGACACACAGACACACAGACACACACACACACACACACACACACACACCAAATTACCTAAACTCGCTGGCTATTATTTTCCCCCAATTGTTCAACAGGGGAACACTAATGATAAAATCAACATAGCCATTTACATCAAGGAAGGAGAGAGCTACACCCCCTGTGCAAGTCCCGTTCCACCAGACACACCTGATTCCTATTCCTGCGCAGTCAGGGTTCAGGTAAATGCCAACCTCGTGTTAACTGTTGTGTCAGTCTATCTACAACGGGGACCTAACGAGTTTAATTCTGAATGGTTACGATCATTACACATAAGACCAGGTGAAAACAATAGATATCTTATAACTGGAGATTTTAATGCTCATTCCCCGTTTTGGGAAAAGGATTGTCAGTTGATTACTAGTAACCGTTTTATAGAAAATCTAGTCGACTCGGCCTTATATCTTTTAAATGTCGGGAGAATAACACGTGTTCCTGACAACCCTTGAGCCTACGGTTGAGGATCCACCCAAAGATGCAAGGGAGATCAAAAGACAAACACACAGATGGACAAAAACAAATACAAATACCCCCCCCCCCCCCCCCCCTCAAGTCCAAATCTTTGCCAAGTCATTACTATGAAGATAGTTCAGTTGTTGGCCTCCGCTTGTTTTTTCCCCCACTATTAGATTGTTCGTCTATGTATTTGTCTGACTTTGTTCAAGTTTAAAAGGCTGTGCCAGTCTTGAATAGAAGTTACTCTGTGTTAGGTGTTCTTATGGGAGCAAAAGTTACCCCACTTGTTTACTGTTTATTGTTTGCTGTTCCCTGCCTCATTTCATTTCCAATTTTGTTTCGATTAAATTGACGTTATTTGTATTTGTTTTTGTCCGTCTGTGTGTTTGTCTTTTGATCTGCCTTGCATCTTTGGGTGGATCCTCAAGCATAGGCTCAAAGATTGTCCCCTACATTTTATACTATTTGCATAATGTCTTTAGTTTTTCAGCAATTTTTTTCCACCCCACACTTTCGTTTGGTTTCATTTACTACCCTTCACTGGCTGCTTTTGGGGTTGCTATTGGATTCTTTTTTGCACCCTTGGTGGTGAGAACACCACAGTATTATGGACTGTGGTGTGTCTGTATTTGACGCCAGGAGCGCAGACACAACCAGCTGTGTCTCCCTGATGAGTTCCGACCCAGGCCTCGGAGCAGGCAATACAAATATATATGCCTTCAAAAAGGGATTACGATGGTTCCCTTATGCAGCTAGTGAAGAGATTTCATATCTGTAACATATTTTTCTTAATTTCATGTTCCCAGTTTCTCTATCTTCAAACTCATCCCCCCCCCCCCCCCCCCCCCCCCCCCCTCCCCCACACACACCTTCTCAAGTCCAAATTTTCGCCAAGTCATTACTATGAAGACAGTTCAGTTGTTGGTCTGCGCTTGTTTTTTCCCCCCACTATTAGATTCTTCGTCTATGTATTTGTCTGACCTTATTCAAGTATAAAAGGCTGTGCCAGTCTTGAATAGAATTAAGTTACTCTGTGTTAGGTTTCTTATGGGAGCAAAAGTTACCCCACTTGTTTACTGTTTAAATAAAAATGGGGACAAGATAAAGAGGGTTTAAAACTCCTATGTTCAGCTCTTGTGCGCTCTAGGTTGATTTATGCTCAAGAAATCTTCTTCAGTGCTCCACAGCATCTGCTTAATGAGTTACACAGTGTAGACTGCAAAGCATATAAACTTGCTCTTGGAGTTCCCACACATGCATGTAACATTGGGACTTATAATGAAATTGGAATCTTACCTTTGAACGGGTTTCGAAAAGTGTCCGCCTCTAAAAATTTTTTTAAAGAACCTTTCACACAAATGTTTCTGTACAAATGAAGTATCTCTCAATTCAGAGACAGATTTTGCTAAAAGAGCAAAAGACATAAACTCAGCTAAATCTATTCAGTCATACACATCCACTCTTCTTAAAAAGAACCAACATTAACCAAAGTAAAATAGCTGTCAAGTCGTCCTTTCCACCCATTCCCAAATGGAAACAAACCAAAGCAAATTATGACACAAACTATACTGAACTGAACAAAAACGATCCACCATATCTCTTAAAATATTATGTAAATTCTCATTTGGAAAATCAATATAAGGACCATCTTCAGTCTTTTTACAGATTACTCAGTGTTAGATGACCATAGAACAGGATCAGCTTTTATAATACCAAAATTAAAAGTAGAAAAATTATATCATCTTGGCATACACTTGTCAATCTTTACTGCATAATTAGCTGCTAGTCTAATATCCCTGAAGCATGTTTTGAATTCTTCCATAGAAAATTGTCCAATATTACTGTGCAGTGATTCAAGATCACTCTTTCTGCCATACAGTTTTTTTTAATAAAAAAAATCCGTTGCAAGACTATTACAGAAATTAATTATGTGACACATCTCCTATCGATGAAAAGAACAAATGTGACGTTCTGTTGGGTGCCCTTGCATTGTGGAATGTCAACAAATGAAATGATCTAGCTGCTCGAGAGCAGCTCGAAATATTGAAGGCACGACTGCACTGAACATTCCCTTAGACCTATTAGAATGTTATACTTTGCTTAGTAAAGCATCCCTTAACAGTTTCAAAAGGTTATTGAAAGACACAGATCGTCAATATTATCACAATTGTATACGACCAAACCCTGACATTTACCCCAAGACTCAATTAGACAAATTCGAAATTCCGATATCTAGAGATATAGGATGCGTTTGAATTTACTTCGAACCAAATATAGCAAAGATGTTAAATGCGCATGTGGGAAATTCTTAGTGTAAGTCACCTATTACTATATTGTCCAAGAGCAAAGAATACAGTGCTCAAGGCTGGTACAAATATTTCAAACGTCAGATCGACACCACTGACATTATCTGAAATGTTGAATAACTATGCTTTTCTTTGTTCGTTATGCCCAAATTTATTATGCAGTCCAGTAGGAATTTATCTTTAACTTTCAATACCCCTCATATACAAAAAGAAACTACTCACATGTAGTAATTTGAACATTTATTCTGAATGAACAGTGCATGCATGGTGTGGCTTGAATGACTGAGGAGAATTCACCAAAGAAAGTTGGTTGGGGCGAGACTGAAATTCAGTCAGTGGAAATCCTGCAAGGCTCGAATAAAGACGTTTACGGCATAGCCCCCCTGCGTCGTATATATATTTACATGGTGTCAGAGAACAAACAAACCTGAGCACACAGCAAAGAATGGCCTCATCTCTTCAAAATCCTAGTTTAGATTGGGATTCAAGAAACCTTCAAGAAGAATGGCGAAAATTCAGACAGCATGCGGACCTGATGTTTGCTGGACCTCTCCACAAGACTACAGCAGCAGAGAAGTGCGCATAACTACTCATGTGGTCAGGAGAGAGGGAGAGAAATATGCAACACTTGGTGTTTGTCTCATGAAGACAGTCAGAAATTGGAGGTGTTATACAGGAAGTTTGAGAAGCACACGACTCCCAAAAAGAATACACTGTTTGCGAGATACCTGTTTCTGAATAGAACACAGCAAGAAAGTGAAACTTTTGAAAGCATCCTCACCAGTATTCGTACCCTCGTCAAAGTCTGTACTTACTCTGAACCTGATGAAATGGTACGTGACAGAATAGTTTGTGGAATCACATCCCAAGATGCCAGAGAAAAACTGTTGCAAGTCAGTGACCAGTTAACAATGGAAAAAGCAATAGAAATGGTCGTTACCCATGAAGCAACAAAGCAGCAGCTGATAACTATGCAAAAAGATGAAGCTGTGGAGGCAATCAAGAAAAGACGTTGGGAGAGTAGTGAAGAAAACAGATTGTCCTACCAGAATCAGTAAAACAAGAGGGAGAACAACAAACCACAAACACAAAGAAAATGGAAGGAAGACACGTTCGACTGCAGCAACTGTGGACAGACACACAGCAAAAGAGCATGTCCAGCCTACGGCAAGCAGTGTCTACAGTGCGGCAAACTGAACCATTTCTCCAGAGTCTGCCGATCAAAAAGGAAGATAAGAACAGTCCATCAGGTGGAAGATCCAGAACAACAGGACGAATCAGACACATCTTTCACTGTTGACATCATTGCCGACGGCAAGGACCAGCCTAACAGTGCATGCGCCAACATCAGCATGGAAACAGGCGACGTCTTGTGCTTTAAAGTGTAACTCACCCCCCCTTTTTTCTTTAAAAAAAACGTGTAGCTGGTTCTAAGACATTTCCATGGATGTAACTTTCACGGTGCACAGAAACTTGTGTGTCACACAATATGCTTCGCAAGAGTCTACTTTCGCTTTTCCGAGCAAGCAAGCGCGCAGAAAAACCGAAGTTACTAAAAATAGAGGCAGTGACGTCAGAAAGGAGAAGAGAAGATGCGCCAGCACTGCCGGTGCCAGACACTGAGACCGGCAAGAAGATGGGTCGCTACTGCGTCATGTTCGGTTGCAATACCAATTCTAGTGTAAAAAGTGGAATCAGCACACATGGCTTTCCAACTGAAACTCATCTTCGACGATCGTGGGTTTCTTTTGTGAAGTTATCTCGAAAGAATTTCGACGGTCCGAAGAAAAACGACGTAATCTGTGGCTTGCACTTCAAGACCAGCGATTTTGAAGACGAGTACACGGCGCCCCTGTTTGAAAGGGAGCTTGGATTCGACCCAAGCGCAGGCTTAAGAAACATGCCATTCCTACTCTCATCACAGACAATGCGCGCTGCTGTGAAAAAGAAAGATGCTGCTGACAAGACATGAGACTGTACAGGATCAACACGGACAGAAAGGCCAGGATAAGGAAACGTGAAGACGCAAGGTAATCTAACTTTTGGAAAATCAATATAAGGACCATCTCAGTCTTTTTACAGATTACTCAGGTTAGATGACCATAGAACAGGATCAGCTTTTATAATACCAAAATTAAAAGTTAGAAAAATTATTTCATCTTGGCATACACTTGTCAATCTTTACTGCATAATTAGCCTGCTAGTCTAATATCCTGTAAGCATGTTTTGAATTCTTCCATAGAAAATTGTCCATTATTACTGTCGCGTGATTCAAGAATCTGCTCTTTCTCCATACAGTTTTTTTTAATAAAAAAATTCCGTTGGAAGGACTATTACAGAAATAATTATGTGAACATCTCCTATCGATGAAATGAAAAATGTGACGTTCTGTGGGTGCCCTTGCATTGTGGAATGTCAAGAAATGAAATGATCTAGCTGCTCGCGAGAGCAACTCGAATTATGAAGGGGGACCACGACTGCACTGAACATTCCCTTAACCTATTAGATTGTTATTACTTTGCTTAGTAAATAAACGCATCCTTACAGTTTCAAAAGGTTATTGAAAGACACAGATCGTCTATATTATCACAATTGTATACGACCAAAACCCGACATTTACACAAGACTCAATTAGACAAATTCGAAATCCGATATCTAGAGATAACTTCATTAAATCCATTTACTTCGAACCAATTATAGCAAAAGATGTTAATGCGCATGTGGGAAATTCTTAGTGTAAGTCACCTATTACTATATTGTCCAAGAGCAAGAATACAGTGCTCAAGGTGGTACAAAATATTTCAAACGTCAGATCGACACACTGACTATTCTCTGAATATGTTGAATAAACTTGGATTTTCTTTGTTCGTTAGGCCCAAATTTTTTATGCAGTCCAGTAGGAATTTTCTTTAACTTTCAATACCTCATATACAAAAAGAAACTACTCACATGTAGTAATTTGTGAACATTTATTCTGAATGATACAGTGCATGCATGGTGGCTTAATGACTGAGGAGATTCACCAAAGAAAGTGGTTGGGGCGAAGACTGAAATTCAGTCAGTGGAAATCCTGCAAGATGCTCGAATAAAAGACGTTTACGGCATAGCCCCCCTGCGTCGTATATTTATTACAGGGTGTTCCTGAGAAACAAACTAACTGAGCACACGCCAAAGAATGGGCTCATCTCTTCAAAATCTAGTTTAGATTGGGATTCAAGAAACCTTCAAGATAGAATGGCGAAATTTCAGACAGCATGCGGACCTGATGTTTGATGGACCTCTTCACAAGACTACAGCAGCAGAGAAGTTGCGCATAAATAACATGTGGTCAGGTGAGAGGGGAGAGAATATGCAACACTTGGTGTTTGTCTCATGAAGACAGTCGAAAATTGGAGCGTGTTATTAAGGAAGTTTGAGAGCACACGACTCCCAAATGAATACATGTTTGCGAGATTCATGTTTTCTGAATAGGTACACAGCAAGAAAGTGAACTTTTGAAGCAACTCACCAGTATTCGTACCCTCGTCAAAGTCTTGTACTTACTCTGAACCTGATGAAATGGTAAGTGGACAGAATAGTTTGTGGGAATCAATCCCAGAGGCCAGGAGAAAAAACTGTTGCAAGTCAGGACCAGTTTTTAACATGGAAAAGCAAATAGAAATGTCGTTACCCATGAAAGCAATAATATGCAGCAGAGCTGATAACTAATGCAAAAGGATGAAGCTGTGGAGGCAATCAAGAAAAGTCGTTGGGAGAGTAGTGAAGAAAACAGATTGTCCTACCAGAATCAGTAAAACAAGAGGGAAACAAAAACCACAAACACAAGAAAATGAAGGAAGACACGTTTCGACTGCCAAGCAACTGTGGACAGACCACACAGCAAAGAGCATGTCCAGCCTACGGCAAGCAGTGTCTACAAGTGCGGCAACTGAACCATTTCTCCAGAGTTGTCCGATCAAATAAGGAAGAATTAAGAACAGCCTTCAGGTGGAAGGTCCAGAACAACAGGACGAATCAGACACTTATTTCAAGAATCCACCCATGCCGCGGCAAGGACCAGCCTAACAGTGCATGCGCCAAAACATCAGCTTGAAACAGGCGACGTCTTGTGCTTTTTAAAGTGGTTAACTCACCCCCTTTTTTCTGTAAAAAAACGTGTTGCTGTTCTAAGGACATTTCCTTCGGATGTAACTTTTCACGGTGCACAGAAAACTTGTGTGTCACAACATTATGCTTCGCAAGAGTTCTACTTTTCGCTTTTTTGCGAGCAAGCAAGCGCGCAGAAAAAACCGAAAAAGTTACTAAAATAGAGGCTGTAGTGGACGTCAGAAAGGGAGAGAAGATGCGCCAGCACTGCCGGTGCCAGACACTGAGACCGCAAGAAGATGGGTCGCTACTGCGTCATGTTCGGTTGCAATACCAATTCTTAGATGTAAAAAGGGAAGTCAGCCACACCATGGCTTTCCAACTGAAACTCATCTTCGAACGATCGTGGGTTTCTTTTGTGAAGTTATCTCGAAGAATTTCGACGGTCGAAGAAAAACGACGTAATCTGGCCCTTGGCTTGCAACTTCAAGACAGCGTTTTTGAAGACCGAGTACACGGGCGCCCCTGTTGAAAGGGAGCTTGGATTCCGACAAGCGCAGGCTTAAGAAAATGCCATTCTACTCTCATCACAGACAATGCGCGGCTTGCTGTGAAAAAGAAGATGCTGCTGGACAAGACATGGAGATGTCACAAGGATCAACAGGACAGAAAAGGACAGGTAAGGAAACGTGAAGTACGCAAGGTAATCTAACTTTTGATCTTTGCATTCTGATCCGACGTTGGCGACAGTTACAAGCACGCACTGCCGTCAGTCGCACATATCGTCATTCACTTTTGTATTGTTTATGTGAAATGTGTGTGTGTGTGTGTGTGTGTGTGTGTGTGTGTGTGTGTGTGTGTGTGTGTGTGTGTATGTGTTGTGTGTGTGGTGGTAGAGAAATATTACACACCAGACAACAACACACACACAACACACACACACACTCCCCAAACACACACACACACATATTTGTGGCATTAGAATCTGGTAATTTTTTTTTTTACTGTTTTTTTTTACTCTTTAAGAATTCCACAAGGCAAATGTTGGGGAAAAACTGACAAATGAGCTGATACATGAGCATAAAATATTTTCACATTTTGTTGCACCCAAAATACATGGTGGTGAGCAGTTGTAAGCTATTGATGGGTTGTTGAGATATTTTTTTTGCAATTTGTTTTTTACAAATGGTGATGACAGCCATATTATAAAAAAAATAATCTTTGGAATGAAACCGTAGGTTCTGACTGATCATTTGGACTAAAGTCTTTTGCTAGCAAAGTTATTGCTCGTATGTAATAGACAGAATGTACAACTAATTCCTAAACTTTGATGGCGTTGTTAAAATCCAGACAGAAGTGGACAGTGTATGATTGTAAATGGGGAGGGCACACAATTTGATAAAGATTGTTTTTCTCTTCAGATTGTTACTGTGTGTGTGGATCACAGGTGCCAGAAAAATGTTACAGGGAGAATGACTATTTCAAACTCTGTGTAAACTTATTTTTGCTGCTGCCTTTTGAATGATTTATATAGGACAGTAATTATGATTTCATGTTGTACCTGGTGGGGGTGGGGGTGTAGTGGGGATAGAGAGTTGGGGAAGAACTTGTCGTGTGTGTATGTGTGTGGTGTATGTGTGTGTGTGTGTTGTGTGTTTTGATTTTTGCTTGTGATTAATATGTATGTAAGGAGTTATGCTTTGTGTCTATTTCTCTGTAGTTATATACTTTGCATTTCTATGTTTTCTGTTATATTGGTGTGTAGCTAATTGCGAATAACCTAAACACCAGAGTGATTTGAAAAGAAAAATACTTTGCTTATTATTTTGCATTCTTCATTTTTAACGTCAGAGCATCGTGGACATGAAACGTGCAAGATGGATTACAAGGCTGAGTCAGCAGGGAATGGAAGAGCCTGGTGACTCCGATGTGCACTGGGAAGGATGTGCCAGACACAGATGATGAGAACACTGGGAGTGTTGGCTGCATGTCCCTCTCCACTTGCTGCACAGTTGGACAGGGCTGCTGCATCCAACAACAGTCCGAGGTGTTTCAGCCAACATGACACTTACAAACGCAGCAAGGTGAGTGTTGTTCCATAAAAACAGGCATGTTTATAACCAGTCGTGCTGTGTGTGTGTGTGTGTGTGTGTGTGTGGTGTGTGTGTGTCGTTATATAGAGGAAGATGGCTTGAAGACTGGTGGCGTTGGAGATGAATACTGTTAAAATGGCAGGTTATTTCAAATGAGTTTGCAGATCAGATTAGCGGTATGTTGGACTACCTGACAGGAGGGTTGAAGATGGCTTACAGGAATGCTATTTCAGGACAAATAGTGCTTTAACCAAGCATACCTCCTTGTCACAAGTGCTATGACTACTACAGGGGATACAGGCTTTGACAGCTCAATATAACTGGGTGATCATGATGTCAATGTGAAACTGCAGCCAGCAGTCACTTTGTATTGCACTCACAAGATAATTCCAAACCTGGATGTGTAAATCTGATGAAGAGTACTGATGAAATTAATTATATAAGATTTCATATGGCTGTAAGCAACATGTTTTCTTATCTGTGCCCAAAAGTGAGAGTGCTATGTATTTACATTTGGACTTTCAGACATAGCAAAACTGAACACCAAAGTACGCTCATTTCATTGTGATGTGGCAAGTTAAAAATGTCTGGGTGTGCCCAAATGTCAGAGTGTTTGACCCATATGTTTTTTTGTTTTCAGCGGATTTGAAGTGAAGCCCCAAGGTATTGGACACAGAAGTCCAGACTGAGAGTTAGTTCTTTCAGCTGTCTACTGTCAGTAGTTCACTTATGAACATCCCCTGGCAACTCCGCCAGTCACACAATCAGCTAGACTGCACCTCCAGCCCAGTCCATGATGTGGAGGACGATGACACCATCGAGTATGGCTGTGACTCCGATATTGGTTTTGACCTGGACTTTGTACCCACAGAGCGAGTCCCATGCCACAGAAGATAGTGTCAGGTCAGTAGAGTATCATGTGTTCCTCAAAAAAATTAAGAGCTGTTTTATATACAAGAGTTGAACCTGAAGGTACAAATTTCATACTCAGCTGCTGTTATGCAATTTAGAAATACTTCGTTTAAAAGAAATCTTTCTGTTTACTCCCCATAGACCACTTTGTTTTTTACATTCTCATTGCATTAGGAATTTTTTTCCCCCCTGTTTACTATATCAGAAATTGTACACTTCATCCATTTTATTCTCATATCAGTCTTCCAAGTCCTCACTCACAGTTGTATGAATTTTTTTCCCCAGGATGACAGATGAAACCAGTGATGACAGTTCGACCAGTCCTGTCCTATCTGTGCCAGCTTTTGAGGCGAGGAAGTACCTGGTTTCCAGTCTTCCTCTTGAACTGTAAGGGGTGCTCCTGACTGCTGCAGTCCATGTCAAGCCAGAGCTGGAAGAATTGGGGACCCCTGCTCACTGTCACTGCAAAATGTGGACAGTTGTCAGTATGTCAGGCAGTGGAGAAGCTGCCTCTCATCGGCGAATGCCGGTAGGAATCTCACTGCTGTCTTCATGCATTCTGTTTTACAGGGTCCTATGCTGACCAACCATTACGCTTGCTGGGACTGCATCAGATGTCCAGGATGGCGACAAGACATTTTACAGCCACAGCAAAATACCTTCAACCTACATAATAAATGTCTGGTTGGAAGACAAGCAAAGTGTTTGACAGCTTGAAAGTCGTGGGGGGCTGCTTTGAGCTGACAGGAGATGGAGAAGTGACAGTCCAGGGCACTGCGCAATATGGTGGATTCATCACCATAGAATGCCGCATTCACAAAGTTATTGATGTGCAATTGTTCAGAAGTTTCATATGTACGGATACCTTTAAATAATCCTAAACGCATTAAAGTCTTATTTGTTCTTTGGTGAAGGCCAGCCAAAGTTATCTTATTTTTTAATTTGGTTGAAAAGTGTGATGCCTTCTTATTTGCCAAACATTAGGACAAGCATAAACAATACTTTTTGCCTAAGATATAGAGAAGGAACAGTTATCTTCACCTTCTGCAGTTACGAGTAGTTCCACTGGCATACTGAAGTTACTCATGACTTCATCTGAATTTTGTTATTGTTTTGTACTTTTTCAAGTTTGCTTTGATCTCTGAATGTCACTTGTCATTTGCAGAGCAATGAGGTGGGAAAACAGTGCCAGATGTGAAAATGAGGTTGCAGAGAACATTCCTTTTCTGCATGAGGCTGGCCTTGAAGGTGGCTTTCCATAGTCACTGATGACATAAACCCAAACGAAAAATCCTTCAGGGAGCAGAAGCCCAATGTCTAAAGCATTACTTCGATGTGGTGGCATGTCGCAAAAAAGTTAAGTGCAAATCATACACAACTGTGTTCAGAGTATGTCTTGCATGCCAATGCTGCATAACTGAAAATAGGTAAGGAATGTTGAAACAATCAGTTTGCTACTGAAAATAGGTTAGGAATGTTGAACAATCAGTTTCAGTTTTAAATGAGGAATAAATAATCTTTATGGAAACATGTTCATGTGTGTGTGTGTGTGCTGTGTGTGTGTGTGTGTGTGTGTGTGTGTGTGTGTGTTGTGGTGTGTGTGTGCATAGATTTACCATTTATAGTGATGTTAAACCCACTCATAAAGCAAAGTGATTGTCAAGTAAATAATATTTCTGGAATTATTGAGGTCTTGTGTTACATTCGCTTTTCATGTCAAAACTAGACATAATTGCTATGCACATCAAATGGGCCTAAAATCAAGTTAGATTAGCCTTGTTGATAACAGGTCTGGGACCAAATAAACTGAACAGTGCAAAACGGGCTGGGATGAAAAGGTGGGTGTATTGGAGGAAATCCCATTGTCAACCATCTTCACTGGGTGGCAGGCCTCAACACAGGATGGAAATGGGGGAAGGGAAGTGATGAAGGCCAAGTGGGAGAGTTTGTCTTTCCACCTTGTGAACAAACCACAACGGTGATTCAGGCGTCATCCCACCCTTGCCAACATGGACAGTTGTGTGCGGCGATGAAAGGAAACAAGATGTTCACCACGGGGTGAGTTGTATGTGTATAGCACCGGACTCCAGTTTTTGACCTGTTGTTACTAGAGTTTGTGTATTGATTTACTTGGGCTGAGTCCTTCATAAAGACTGTTACAGTATAATTGGTAGAATCACAAAATCAGCAGGTTCAACCGGCAGAGTTTACTTTATACAGGTTGAAACTTTGTCGGAAGCTGCATTTTTTCTGGACTGGTCTCCAACCATTTTTCTAGAAGCATGTATGATTTTAATAGTCTGGTTGCCTTCATATTAGTGTCATTAGTGGCTGCAATTTTTCTTGTGTTAGTGTTCCCACATACAAGGTCAAGTCTTGCATGTTTCTTTTCTTTTGTGATGTTAATGTATTTTATGTTTTCAATAAAGATATGAAAGCCTTCATTACCTATTATATATTGTTACAGATTCTCGAGGATTACCTTGCTCTCCTCAACCTTCATTGAAATTAAATACCTTCTCAATGATGTTCAGGAAGCTGTACCCTTCACCAGAACCTCACAGCTGGAGGCATTTTCACTGTCTGTGTTTGTCATTCTTGCTCGAAGCACACAGCCTTTTCTTGGACTAAGGATGTTCCACCAGGTTGGTACTAAGTTGCATTTTACTTGTAACAAAAAGTGATTTCCTTGTAAACTGTTCTTGATAAGAATATTTATTATTCTGTGATTCTATAGCACAGTCCAAACCATCAGCAACTATTAATAAGCTTGGCCCCCCAAAACAGTTTAAAGACTTATACAGGTAAAAGGGAAAATGTTTGCCCCCCATGAATTCCCAAACACAAATTAACCCTTCAGGTGCTACTGAATGAATAATCCGTTGGATCAATAGTGTGGATTTGTGCACCAACCAAATATTTTCTGTTGGTTGCCTATCCATCTTAAGCTAGTGTACCCCAGAGGTTTCACCAAGGTCTTGGCTTTATGACAATAGTTAAAGGGATTCCCCCACTCAGCTGACGCTAATCACATTGTGTGAGTTCCATGCCTTTGAAAGTTGAAGCAACAGGCCAAGCGGGATGGACTTTGTTCACACTTTTCCATAAACCATGTGAGCCAGCCAGTGTGTAGGAGGTGACTGAAACAACACAAGACAACAGGCTGTGTGATCACCAGTGTTACATGTGGTGACTGACAACATGTCTGTGGTCTGTGTGGATTCACAGTTGTGTATGAGGTCACTGACACAAACACTAGTCAACAGGCCTGTGGTCTTGTGTGGTCACCAGTGTACATGTGGTGACTGACAACAGTAGAACTACAATGGCCTCGTGGTCTGTGTGATCACAGTGTACATGTGAGTGACTGACACAACAGTAGACAACAGGCGCCTGTGGTCTGTGTGGTTTCACAGTGTTCCATGTGGTGACTGAAACAACAGAAGACAACAGGCTGTGGTATGTGTGGATCACAGTGTACTTGTGTGTGACTGACAACAAGAAGACAACAGGCCTGTGGTCTGTGTTGGATCTCCAGTGTACATGTGGTGACTGACAACAGAAGGACAACAGGTCTATGGTTGTGTGGATCACAGTGTTACATGGTGACTTGACACAAACAAGGACATCAGGCCTGTGGTCTGTGTGGATTAGAGATGAACACGCATCGGAAGGGATGCTTGCGGCAAAGCATGGGAGAGGCAAGGGGTAGCGTAAAGGGGTGGCAAGGTAGAGTGGATGCAGTTCTTTAGCACTGGCGGGGAGGAACATTTTTTTTTTTTTTTTTTTTTTGGGGGGGGGGGTTGTGCATGCACGTGGCACTGAAGAGAATGGGTTAAACTCATTATTATATGAATTTATGAAGGGGTTTACACAACAATTTCATATATATATTGATGATGGCTTAACCAGCATGTTGAACATTTTTTGCAGGCTGTTCCTGGCTGCATGCAATTACAATGAAAATTTGTGAGAAGGGGATATCTTCAGGAGGAGGATGGCAGTTGTGAAATACTGGCCATTACTTTCCCAAGGCCAAGAAGGGGTATAACAGCATACGCAGGTCTGAAGTCTGATCCACAAACTATGGAGAGTTTAAAGCTACATACTGATGTGGGATTTCTATAATTTTCTTGTGCTTCCTCCTGTTCTTGTAAAAGACATTACTGACTATGGAGTGTGTTGAGGTTTGATAGAACAGGGAGTGGAAGGTATAGACAACCACAGTCCCCAATTATATATTACAAGTTTAAGTCGAGTCTCTATAGATCATGCTATTTATTGTGGCACATTAATCACATGTCAAATGTTTATCTCAATTTCTCTATCAAATTTTTCTTTTCTTTTGCATTATTTTCATTGTTTGTGATGGTTTTGGAATTCTTAAGAAACACACTGTCATATTATATTATTAGTCTTTCCCATCCACTCGCAAGCTTATGACTATGTTAGTGTTGGCAAAGGTTTAAATATGTCAGATGGCCTACAATTAGTCGTTCATGTTCTTTTAATGTGACGAGTTGCTGTTTTCATTTTGGTGCGGGAGGTGGTGGAGGGGGAAGTGTTTTTGGGGGGGGGTTGTGTGGGTGTAGTGTGGGGGGGGGGGGAAGGGGCAGAGGAATGTGTGTTGTGGTGATGGATGCTGATGTAATGTTCCCTTTTTCTTCTGTGTATGGATAAGCACAAGAACGTCCAATAAAAGTGTTCACTTTACTTCTAACAAAACTGTCTTACAGCGTTACAGGTTATGTGTCCAAGCTGCTTCACACCCTCCTTTCAAATGTTTGGGGCAGAGAGCCCATCTGCACTGAGAGTCCCTTCCAGGAAAGGTCTAGAGAAAACAACCAGACCCCCTGACATGCTCAATATGCCCATCCAAGCATAACACGGGCCACTGGCTATCTTACATGGCAAGGATCTGTGATAAGTGAGTCAATTATACCGAATTGAACATGGCTCAAGATTGGATTCTGGTTGTAAAACATTTACTGATCCTCACGTTACTCTTGCTGCCGAATAGTAATACAATTGAAGTGCAATACAGTCCCGAGAGTACTGAACATTTTTTTACTTTTACAAACACACACAAAGAGAAAGAAACTGACGGTAATCCCAAAATTTCTCAACCATACAGAGTCATCCTTTCTGATAAATCACTTAAAAGTTAGCGAGTCGCTTGCATGCAAGGTGACATTCCAAGGCAGTAGATTTGGTGAAACAAATTGATTCAGGACATTTCAAACTGAATCATAGCACCAAGATGCAAACATTATGGAGTGGGAACACTAGGTTCTATTCTTTTTTTTTATTCCATACCCAAGTTTATTTTATCTAAAGTTCTTTTAAGAGGACAATCGGTGCAAGGGGACAGGGAGGTGGGAGAGGGGAGAAAACCATTTTCTATCTGTTGACAATGTTTTTCTTACTGATTTAGCTCAGACAGAATAACCACCACATCAGTCTTCTTCATGAGTGGAGCACCTTCAAGTTGTTTCAGAGTAATCGCAACTTGGGTTCAAAGATGACGAAACGAGGGGAAAAAAGAAAAGAAAACACGACACACACACACACCACCCACACACCAACACACACACACACTACAACACACACACCAAAGAAAGCAGGAAGTTCATTTGCTAACTCTAGGGAAGAAGTTCAAAATCTTTTAAAATACAAAATACAATAGTACACCACACACACACACACACACACACACACACACACACCACAAACACACACCACGGTTTCCACACTGTGTGTTAGTCCATTTCAGGCACTGAATCCACGATATTCTTTCTGACTGGAAATGTTCACTGATCTGGTGAACACAGCTAGTTGGAAGGGGAACACGGATGTTTCTGCCCAGAATTCCAAAGCACCACCTCACAAGCTGCCTGTCGAGCAATGTACCGGTATTTCCCTGTTGGAGAATGTTGCAATTTGGTCCATGGATGGAGAAAAACAGTGGCAAGAACATACGGTAGGTCCATTTCAGTTCACCTTAAGTCTTAATACAGTTTATTCTTGCTGTATTGACCAAAGTATGAATAACTACTGTACAGTGTATACCTTACCTTAGATTACACAATGCAAGGTGACATGAAAGATGAGAATCTAGATAGGATATTTCGGTCCATATCAAAGGACTGTTGCGACTTTTTACTTTCTGGAGTATCTCAGGAAGAGCTCAAAAGATGTTGTTGGAGATAATATTGGAGCAGTAATGAGTAAGCTCCTGAATTAATTCAAAAATTTCCCTGAAGTTTAGAAAGCGGCTAACCTAAACACAAGAGCAACACAAGCCATAATCAGTCACTTAATTGAATGGACTTCTCTTGGCTTTAAACAAGTTACAATTACACATGTAGACACCAAAACACACACACAAATCAGAATTAGTTACTCAAGGATTTTTTCGACTTATCAGAGTTCTCCTTATTGTGTGTCCATCATGTCCTTGGTTAAGTCTTAGAAGGCTAACAAGAAGCTGACGATGGTATAGGATATGTAAAATTCTAACCACCTGAAACCTGGACAAGGGGGCCCCCTTTACTGAGTACACCATTTGATATAGTGTGCCATCCTATGCCCTATCCCACTTTCAAATCCCCCGTCAGGCTGGGATGTGTTCCATTTATTACTCCTAGGTGTCCTTTAACGCTCCTTTCCACTCGGTAAATCACTGGCACATCAAGCAAATGGTGCAAGCTTCTCTTCTGTAGAGCCCTCATTGCCCATGCTACTTTTGTATACTGATGATAGCAGTTTCCAACACATCAGGTCAAAGGTAGGCAGTCTGAGAGGAAACCAGGAACAGCGTGATACACTCAGCTGGTGACCTCACCTTTTTTCCACTTGCATGGACCTGCACAGAATGATATCACAGTCTTAGGCACATTGCTGACTTGTCACAGCTATATATTTATGACATTTGTTTGCAGATCGGTGACAAGTGCAATTGTATGTTTTATCATTATCTTGCGCGACAGCCTTTTGGAAATACTTTGCCTATGACCAACAATATAGCCCATATTGGAACTGGGCTTCTTATTACCTGTATCAGTCACTATAACATGTTTCAAAACTTTAGGTAAAACCGAGTTATTGTGTATGTGATACAACGTATTAACCACCCATATACACATACCAACTACTAAACTGAGAACATCATCACTTTGACTTGTACCATACCAGGGATATCAGTTATACACATTACTCTCAAAAATTTTCAATGGTTCCTAATCAAAATACAACTCAATAATGTCACCTTGGATCCAAGGCAGAATAATTTGAATTTCGTATTATTACACTTTTGTAATTGAACTCTAACTATGGACAATTTAGACAAAACAAAAATGACTGAGATAACTTTACAGAATCTTTCATCAAAATATCTGACAACTAAAACTTATAATACTATACTAACTAGTTATCTTTGTTTTGTCAGGTGTTTTTGGTTGATTCTAGTTCTGCAGAGTAACTCGCGAAAGTAATCCACCCATATCCATAAAACAAATTATTTATATAAACTTAAAGGTGTATACATAAGGTATGTACAAATTCAACCATTTCTCTTTGTTCATGTCTGATGGTGTGCATTATATGTGCATTTACTTGAAAAGAAATTATACAATGGCAGATCATGACCTCAAAAGAAACCAAAAAGACAATCTATTCTGTTTTTATTGATAAAGAAATGAAAGTTACGGTTGTAATGTAACTATTCACATACCTGTATCGTTTAAAACTTTCTGCATATCTTCTCAGACCTACTGTGCAAACAGTGGCTTTTCATGGTTCGGTGTTTCATTGCAACACAGTTTCCAATGTTAACACCTGAAAAAAACAAAAACAAACTTGGAATTGCTATCAATGTTCACTTTTTTGGCCAAGCTGTGTGTTTAGCATCTGATATTTTCTAATATTTTTTCTTTCATTTTCCTTTGGTCCCCCTCCAACTGTTATTCCTCTTTTGTGTTTGTTACTTACTATTGATATCTTTACATAGCTGTTGTAGCTGCTTTCTGCTTTTGATATAAAAATGGCCAGTACTTTGAATTGCTTCACACAAGTCATAAGATACAAGAGATTCATGAAGGGACATTCCTTACCACTTTGGTTTGTACATTCATGAAGTCTTTTTTCTTTCTTTGTAATTGTTTTTTTTTTTCTTTGTTGTTGTTTTTAAAATGAGTGTAATAATTCCTTTTTCTAGCGTGCAGGTTCCCTGTTCTCTCTTATGTCCTTGTCTATATTTACCTTTCTCCAGTGGTTGATTTTAACGTGGTGACGCCCTGATGTGGCCTTTGCGGTCGGCTGGGCTATAAGCAACATTATCTTTATCTTATCTCCTTTCTCCAGTCTAACTGTCTGGTCTCTCAACTTACAGCCCAGATTGTGGCCCTCTGCGGTCGGCTGGGTATAAGCAACATTCTCTCTGGTCTCTCAACTCTCCCTTTGCACCACTCTTAGACATTTTTTAGAAATTCATTTATTGACCCTCCTCCTATCCTTGACTCGTGTAACACTTTCACTTTTTGTAATACTTACCAAAGTGATAATTTTTTTCACTTTTTGTACTTGAGTAGAATGTATGCTGTTACTAAGTGTAACATACTTTCAAAAAAATGCGTCATGAAGAAATTTTGCAAGGACAGCAATAAAATCTGCTGTTTTTTCTTTTAAACAATTGAATGTTATACTTATTACTGAATGAATAAACCCCTTGCTGATTTCAATATTTATAACTTTAAATTGAAGAATATAAAGTAGCTGGTATTGTTTCCAGTCAACTGTATGCTCTTGGGCTTATTTGGATGATTGTTTCAGATGACAGTTTTACTCACTGTCTTCTTTCTTTCATGGATTTGCACACACACCCACACCCCTGTACGGGCACCCTCACACACACACAACACACCACCACACCACACACAACAACACACAACACACACACACAAAACCCATCCTAATTTTTGATGGTCAGGAACTTGAAATACAGCTATAAATATTACTAAGCAAATAATACTTCTTTATTGTTATAGCAGATGCACTTGTTTGGTGAGGCTATAGCTGGTTCTAAATGAAGACTCGGAAAATGTGCTGAATCCACATCAGCATAAGCCATAGCATAATGTGATTTTTTACTGAACATTTCGTTTGGGCCTCAGCACACACACACACACACACACAACACTCACACACACACACACACCACACACACACACAAGACCCTGCTGTCATCACCACACGCCACTGACCGCCCCCCCCCCCCCTTTCTTCTTCTTCTTCCACCCCCACCCCACAATAATAAACAGACTTTTTTGAGTAACCAGGAAAAGTGTGTGCAACAACTGTTTCATTCGACTTCTCAAAAAATTCTAAATCTTCAAACAAATCAACACAAAACGTACAGTGATTTAACACACGATCAGCTTGAACTAGTTGAAGCCAAGTCGGTCACTCACTGGACGACACACTGTGCTAACGCAGATCATTGTGTACAACAAAATACTCACCAGTCTGTGTTGCCACATGATTTTGGCTTTCATGGTTGATCATTGCAATTTCTTTGTAATTGTTTTTTTTTTCTTTGTTGTTGTTTTTTAAATGAGTAATAATTCCCTTTCTAGCTGTGGAGTTCCCTGTTATCCCTCTTTGTCCTTGTCTTTATTTCACCTTTCTCCAGGTCTAACTGTTGTCTCTCAACTCGACTGTTGCACACTCTTAGACATTTTTTTAGAATTATTTCATTTATGTGATTACCAGTTGTAACACTTTCACTCTTTTGTAATACATAACCAAGTGATAATTTTTTTCACTTTTGTTACTTGAGTAGAAATGTATGCTGTTACTAAGTGTAACCATACTTTCAAAAAATAGGTCAGAAGAAATTTTGCAAGGAAGCAAATAAAATCTGCATTGAACACATTGTATGTTTTTTCAATTAAACAACAATATGCACTAGTTATTACATGAATGATAACCCCTTGCATGATTTCATTTTATAACTTTACATTGAAGAATAAAGTATCTGTTAATGTTCCAGCTAACTGTATCGCTGACTTTACGAGGGCCTTATTTGATGATTGTTTCGTGATGTTTTACTCACTGTCTATCTTCTTTCATGGATTGCACACACACCCACACCCACGTACGGGCACATCACACACACACACACAACACACACACACACACCAACAAAACCCATCTATTTTTGATGCGTCATGAACTTGAAAACACAGTCAAATATCCAGAAGCAAAAATATAAACTTATTTATTGTTATTGCAGATGGATTGTTGTGGTGAGGCTGGTACTTATGAAGACTCAGGATTATGTGCTGATCCAATCAGCATAAAGACATAATAAGTGTGATTTTATACTGAAACATTTCGTTGGGTCCTCTGGCAACTCACACACACACACACACCGCTGTCATCACTCACGCACTGACACGCCCCCCCCTTTCTTCTTCTTCTCCACCCCCACCCCCACAATAATAAACAGACCCTTTTTTGGAGTAACCAGGAAAAGTGTGCAACACTGTTTCAGTATGTCGACTTCTCAAAAATTCTAAATCTTCAAACATCAACACAAACGTACAGTGATTCAACACTCGATCAGCTTGAAGCAGTCGGTCACTCACTGGACGACACACTGTGCTAACTGCAGATTCATTCGGGGGACAACAAAATACTCACCAGTTCTGTGTTGCTAACCACGATTATGTGTTGGTGCCTCAATTTATATCTTCGTTCGTTCGTCGCTCTTCTGTTCGGTGCTGGCCGGTTCAAAACTTGGTAAGTTTGGACTCGTACGTACCGATTTGTGTCGTGTTTCGCCATGTTTGCATTCTTCCCCAATTGCAAGTCTCACTGGTTTTCCGGTACGATAACTTCGGCATGTTGTCGGCAATTTTACGCCAACGCAGATAAGTGAATGTTCAAAGGAGGAATTGCGGCTCTGTCGGTGGGCCGGATTGGCATGCGTTGTCTGTCAATTGTGTATTTACCCGACATAACGTACTAGCTAATCCTAAAATATCTATTTTGGGGGGTTGAGTTTCCAGGTGCGCTGGTCAATGTATTCCCAAACCAAGTCTCTGGAAGATGTACCCCACCCCCCTCCCCCCCCCCCAGTCATACCTGCAAGTCGAATCTAATTGGGTATGCAGGTCAACACATCAATGTAATGGGAATCATGGAGCTTCAGTCTCTTACATGGGCCAGGCACTACCAAGGCACGTTTTCGTTGTGGGACATCAGGACATTCCCAGCCTTGTACTTGGGCTCCAAAGCCTCCCTGCAATTGAAAATCATTCAGATTGGTCCTGACATTCTACCTGCCATACATGACAAAAGAAGCTGTACTTGCACGAATAAATACACCGTCTCGACGACAGATTGGGCAATTCTAGAGGGGAAGTGAAAGTCCACCTTCATGAGAATGGCTGTGCCGGTGGTCCACCCACATGACGTGTCCCCTTGCACTGAGGGATCGACTGAAAGAAGAGCTAGATGCCATGCAAGAAGCTGGAGTCATCACCAAAGTCATGCGGCCCACAGACTGGGTCAGTTCGCTAGTTGTGGTTGAAAACCCAACGGGAAGCTACGCATCTGTTTGGACCCAAAGAATTTGAACCAGGCAGTGAAGAGGCCCCACTACGCCATGCCAACACTGGAGGATGCACTGGCTAAGATCCCAGGTGCCAAGTACTTCAGCAAACCAGACGCCAAGGGTGGCTATTGGCAAATGAAGCTGTCTACCAAGGCATCTTACCTGACCACATTCAACACGCCCTTTGGGAGGTATCGATTTCTGTGCATGCCCGCCCGTATGGTGAGCGCCCAGGACGAATTTCAAAGAAAGATGGGACGAAATATTTGAGGGCCTGCCGGGTCTGGTGACGCTGGTGGATTACGTGCTGGTGACAGGAACGACCAAGGAGGAGCACGCCAGAAACCTCAAAGCTGCCCTCGACAGGGCCACAGAGAAGGGACTGAAGCTGAACCCTGATAAACTAGAAATCGGCGTGCAGGAAGTGGACTACTTTGGCCACATCATTTCATCTGAAGGAATCAAGCCTGACCCAGAGAAAATCAAGGCCATTAAAAGCATGAAGCCTCCAGCGGACAAAAAGGAACTGGAAACCATGCTGGGCATGATCATGTACCTGTCAAAATTCGCTCCTCACCTGGCAGAGACCACAAAGCCACTACGTGAAATGCTGAAATCAGAAAATGAGTTCATGTGGGTAGCACAACAGCAAGCAGCCGGGGACAAAATCAAGTCTACACTCGCCAGCAAACCCTGTACTAGCTATCTACGACCCAGACAAAAGAGTCACCCTGCAGGTGGTTGCCAGCAAGTATGGTTTGGGTGCTGCACTCTTTCAAGACAGCAGACCCATCGCATATGCTTCAAAGTCGCTGAACAAGACCAATGAAAACTATGCACAAATTGAAAAGGAACTGTATGCCATTGTGCTTGGCTGTGAGAGATTCCACCAGCACATCTATGGTCAGCATCAGGTCCTCGTCCAGTCAGATCACAAGCCCCTGGAGACGATCATGAAGAAGCCACTGGCATCAGCACCCCCACGTCTCCAGCGCATGCTGCTACGCCTGCAGAAGTACAGCATCAAAGTGGAGCACATCCCAGGGAAGCAGATCCCCGTCGCAGACACATTGTCAAGGAAGTCACTGGCTCCTGAGCCCCATGACACCATAGAGGACCTCGATTCACAGATCCACTGCATTGTGAAGAATCTGCCAGTCAGTGATGAAAAGAAAACCTGATCAGGAAAGCAACCAGTGAGGACAAGGCGTTCCAAACTATGGTGAAATATGTCCAAAGTGGCTGGCCAGATTCACGTCACAGTTGCCACAAAAATGCAGATGACTACTGGAACTTTCGGGACGGAGTCAGCTCGATACGTCAACGGCCCGATACGTCCAAGGCTCAATGCGTCCAAGGCCCGATACGTCCAAGGTCCGATGCATCCACGGTCCGATCCGTCCACGGTCCGATGCGTCCAAGCCCAGTACGTCCAAGGTCGAAGGCCGTGGACGCAACGGAGCTTGGACACAACGGACCTACCCGCTGAGTCCAATTTTTTGGACTCAACGGGCCTTGGACTTTAAGGGTCGTGGACACATCGGCACGCCACCACCCGATACGTCCACGGCCCGATGTGTCCATTTGGACGTATCGGGCCGTAGACGTATCGGGCCGTGGACGCATCGACTTCTCCCCTCTTGATGTCTGCTGCCATCCTCGGCCAGAATAGCACTTGACGGGCACGCTGTAGGCATTTCTCAATGCCCAGATGGCTTGCATGGATCTTGGTCAACATTTCTGGGCGGAGGGCTTCAGGGACCACAATGCGCTCTCCTTTGAATATGACCCCATCGATGATGGATAGTTCGTCCCGAAGAATGCCTACAGCGTGCCCGTCAAGTGCTATTCTGGCCGAGGATGGCAGCAGACATCAAGAGAACCGTTGAAACGTGCACTGTATGCAATGAAAGAAGACCTGTGAACTGCAAAGAACCGATGATACCTCATGAAGTCCCATCACGGCCATGGCAAAAGGTAGCAGTGGACCTGTTCTCCTGGAACAACAGAGACTACCTCGTCACTGTGGACTTCTACAGCCGTTATTTTGAGGTGGATGAACTGACCACCACAACAACAGCGGCAGTGGTCAAGAAACTATCAGCACACTTTGCCAGACACGGCACACCTGAGACGATCGTGAGCGATAACGGCCCACAGTTTTCTTCAGAAGAGTTTGCCTGTTTCACCAAAGACTGGGACACAAAACACGTAACGTCTAGCCCCGATGCCCCAGTCCAACGGCCTGGCAGAAAAGATAGTGCAGATGGTGAAGAATATTCTAAACAAGGCCAAGGCTGGAAAAGAACTGGCGCTGCTCAGTATCCTGGAGTACAGGAACACTCCTGTGGACGGACTGGCATCACCAGCACAGCTGCTGATGGGGCGACAGCTGCGCTCTGTGCTGCCCACAACCCACCTGCAACTACAACCTCGTGTCGTGGACCCCAAGAGAGTCACAGACAGACGGCGCCAATGTCAGGCCAGCTAGAAACGTTTCTACGACCGCGGGAGTCAATCGCTCCCTACCCTGCAGACTGGAGAGAATGTTTACGTTCAGCTGGCACCGGGTGACCAGTGGAAGCCTGCCAACATCATCGCTCGTTCAGCTGGCACCGGGTGACCAGTGGAAGCCTGCCAACATCATCGCTCGTTCAGCTGGCACGGGTGACCAGTGGAAGCCTGCCAACATCATCGCTCGTTCAGCTGGCACCGGGTGACCAGTGGAAGCCTGCCAACATCATCGCTCGTTCAGCTGGCACCGGGTGACCAGTGAAAGCCTGCCAACATCATCGCTCGGGGCAGGACACCACGTTCCTACCAAGTCGAGCTAACTGATGGCAGCATCTACTGGCGCAACGGGCGTTTCCTCAGACGGCAGCCACGTCAGAGTACAACCTTTCTGCCTGTGCTCGCTGCAGCCCCTGAACCTCCAGTGCCAGCACAGATGGGGCCCCAGCAGCCCAACGAGGCCATGGCGCAACCAGCCAGGCCTGACCCATACATCACAAACTACGGGCGTCAAATTCACCACCCGCACAGACTGACGTACCTGCCAGGGTTTTTTTTTTTTTTTTTTACAAAACTCATGAACATGACAGGTGAGAAAGGAGATGTAGTGGCCGTGCATTTAAAGATAGACAAAGGGACAATGAATACTTAGAGACAGCCTCACAAATAAAGACATGACCCCAACTTCCAACACCTTCCCACAATTCCTAAAATAAACTTAGACAACTTTGCTTCTTAACATGTTATTTTTATTTCAGGCATTAAGGTTCAAATATATTTGTTTGTTTGCTTTTTGTTCGTTTTTTGTAGCATGTACATAGTCTAGTGAACACAATTTTATCATTTGCTTGGGCAGGTGGTTTTGAAAAATCCCTTCCTCAGTGTTTACAATCATCATAATTGTTCGTGTTTTGTTCGTGACCTGGGTGTCTGTTTATTTCTTGCTTGGTAGTGAGATCCATGTGGCCAGTATTCATGAAGACATTTAAAGAAGGCAGTTCTAAATGGTGATGAGTGAAGACAATTTGTGTTGCTTGAAACCAGTTTCGGGGAATATTTGGTTTTTGATGATCGTTGTTTTGCTTGATATATTTTTGAATTTGTGTATGCTTTGTTTTTTACAACAAGGGGGATGTAGTAATTTGTGAACATTTATTTTGAATGAACAGTGCATGCATGGCGTGGCTTGAATGACTGAGGAGAATTCACTAAAGAAAGTTGGTTGGGGCGAGACTGAAATTCAGTCAGTGGAAATCCTGCAAGGCTCGAATAAAGATGTTTACGGCATAGCCCCTTGCGTCGCATATATTTTAATCACACACACGCACGCACGCACGCACGCATGGACTCACGCACGCATGCACGCACGCACGCACGCACCCACGCACTCACGCACGCACGCACGCGCGCGCGCACGCACACACACACACACACACACACACACACACACACACACACACACACACACACACTGGAACAGAGAAAAGAGCGAGGGAGAAAGACAGACAGAGAAACTGCGTCAGAGACTGGGGGGGGGGGGGGGGGGGGAGAGAGGAGAGAGAGTTAGAGAGAGAGAGAGAGAGAGAGAGAGAGAGAGAGAGAGAGAGAGTCTGATTAGGGGAGAGGTTGGAGGTGAGAGGTGGGTGTCAGAGAGAGAGAGGGAGAGAAAGATGGGGGGGGGGGGGGCTGATGATCAGGGAAGGGGTTCGAGGTGAGAGGTGGGTGTCGCAGAGAGAGAGAGAGAGAGAGGGGGGGGGGGCTGATGATCAGGGGAGGGGTTCGAGGTGAGAGGTGGGTGTCACAGAGGAGGAGAGAGAGAGAGAGAGAGAGAGAGAGAGAGGGGAGAGAGAGAGAGAGAGAGAGAGAGAGAGAGGGAGGGGTGAGGGAGGTCTGATCAGGGGCCGGGGGGGGGGGGGGGGTTTCAGATGAGAGGTGGGTGTCAGAAACAGATGTTGCTTTTTCTCTGTGTGTTTCACCGTCAGTACAGGAGAACCGTGCGCGAGTACGGGCGAGCAGACGTACACGCTTTTCAAAAAGAATTTTGTTTTATTCTATATTTTCATAACCGTTTTCTTCAATATCCCCTGATATGTATATATCTCTGCAGTTTATAGACTCGCTTCCCTCAATCCACTGTGTTTTGTATTATTCTATTTTCCACCGAGTTGTTTTCTTCAATGTGTGTAATATCATAAGTCACGTAGTGTGTGTGTGTGTGTGTGTGTGTGTGTGTGTGTGTGTGTGTGTGTGTGTGTGTGTGTTTGTGTGTGTGTGTGTGTGTGTGTGCGTGCGTGCGTGCGTGCGTGCGTGCGTGCGTGCGTGCGTGCGTGCGTGCGTGTGTGTGTGTGTGTTTTAGGTCTTCAATATAACGTCTATACACATTACGTGATATTAGACGAACATAATCTATAAGAATAACATTAACAGCAACAGCAAATAAATGGATAACTAACTATAAAACATCGAAGAATAACCGGTCATAACAAGGACATTACTAAAACACCAGTTCCCATTTTACAAAACAGAAAAAAATAGGACTTTGATGCAATGAAACAGCAATTTTACACATTAGTGATAAATCGGTTACAATTGTATCCAGGGAACCATTAGGTAGAGGTGGTAGATGAGGTTTTAACTGTTTGCAGTGGAAACGTATGTGGGAATTTGTTATCACTTCACCACAAAGGCATGTTATATTTTTGCAAAACTTTGTCTTAAAAGCGTTTAGTTTGATCTTGTATATTAGCGAAATTATGATCCGAGAAAACTGCAAACTATACTGACTTCCATAAAAAACGCGAAAAATTGAAAGGCTATTTTTCGGGTGCAAAGGGGTGAATATACAATATTGAACCATTGTGGCAAGTTGTTTGGGTCCAAGACTCACGTGCAGTGAAAAAATTGTGTGAGCAACACATCATTTCCGGCATTGGAGGGTCAACAAAAATGGCAAACTGGTTGCTGCATGTGAGGCACGTGCACACCATGCAGAGCAAAGTTAACCAGCGACAAGTACGCAGGCATGCAGCCTTTATAAAGCCGCTCTACAAGGTTCAGATAGCGACTTGCCGTCTGAACGCTACAGAGATGCCAAGACTACGAGCAGAGGAACGCAATCGTGCCCTAGGCCATCTGGAGGCTGGTGTGGATGCCAGGCAGGTCGCCAACATCTTTAACGTCCACATCTCAACCATCTATCGTCTGCAGCACTGCATGCAAGTCACTGGCACCACTGATGATCGTCCCCGGCCAGGCCGTCCTCGGGTCACCACACCAAGAGAGGATCGCCATTTTGTTCGAACCCATCTGCGGGACAGGCGGCAAACAGCCGCAAACACTGCTCGACAGGTGCCTGGGAATCTCCAGCAACGAATCAGCCTCAACACTGTGCGGCAGCGTCTTCAGGAGAACGGGCTGGCATGTAGGCGTCCTCACAGAGGTCCGGTACTGACACCAAGACACCGGCAGGACAGGCTGCAGTGGGCACAAGCCCGAATCAACTGGCGCAGGCAGCAGTGGGGACGCATACTGTTCTCAGATGAGAGCCGTTTTTGTATTGACATGGCTGACGGTCGTGTCAGAATATGGCGTCGACCTGGTGAACGCTATGCTGACTCCTGTGTGGTAGAGCGGAACCCCTGGGGAGGCCTGAACGTTATGATATGGGGTGCAATTGGCATTAACCACGCCATAGGACCAGTCATCTTTCAGAACATTGGTCCTGGTCGCGGACAGGGTGTCAATGCACGGCGCTACATCCACCAGGTGCTCAGACCCCATGTCGTTCCTTTTTTTGCGCAACACCCAAACTGGACATTCCAACAGGACAATGCAAGACCACACACAGCCAGGGCCACCCAGCAATTTCTTCAGCATAACAACGTCAATGTGCTGCCCTGGCCAGCCCTCAGTCCCGATTTAAACCCAATAGAACATTTTTGGGATAAACTTGGCAGATGGTTGGACCTCCTGCATCCACGACCAGCAACAGCGGCTCAACTTCACCAGGCCATCGTCCATGTGTGGGCTGGTGTGCCAAGGGGACGCATCAACCACCTGGTCCACTCAATGAGCCGCAGGTGTCAAGCAGTTGTCCATGCAAATGGTGGCCACACACGGTATTACGACTTCAAGCTGGTTTGTCACGTGACCTTGGATTTTCCACACAAGGACATATTGCTGATGACATTTTCACACATTACCGGTGTAATGAATCAAATCACGTTGAATTCTCGCTTCCACTCTGTACAATTGTGACCAATACAATTCGCCCCTAACCTTCAGCTTGTTTTGCTTTCGCGTTTTTTATGGAAGTCAGTATATATTAATAAGCAGAATGAAGTGTGTCAAAGTTTAATAGCTGGTTTATGCGTGTATCAAGAGAACATCCCGAATTTTGTTGTTTTTTTCCTAAAATGTTTCCAGCATGCATTTTCTAGAAAACTGTATTCATCATGGATAGACAATGGGATACTGATAACCTCTGACCCGCTAGTATTTTTCGCTCCCCGTTTTGCTGCTCTGTCTACTCTTTCATTAAACTGAATCCCACAATGAGAAGGATCCCAACAGAAACTAATTCTTTTACCCCTAATAATCAAGAAATGTATTAGATAATGAATATCTGTAATCAGATCTTGTCTTACTATAGGGTTTGTTTTACTTAGGGCGAATAAAACCGATTTTGAATCGACACAAAAGAGGACTTGGAATATTGGATTTGAAACGTCAAGTAGAAAATATAAAGCCATTAGAATTGCAGTTAGTTCTGCTGTAAAAATAAATCTGTTTTTTTTCCAAGATAATAAGATTTTTCAATCTTCAATGAAGGAATTGTAAATGCTGCACCTGCTTCTTGGAATCCAAAAGAGACCCATCTGTATAAATTTTAAGATGAAAGGGATACGAATTTTCAATATACTCTTTTACTATTCGGCCTCTCAGGTTTTCATTGTCACTTTTTTCATCGACGGATGACGCGTGTGTGTGTGTGTGTGTGTGTGTGTGTGTGTGTGTGTGTGTGTGTATGTGTATGTGTGTGTGTGTGTGTGTGTGTGTGTGTGTGTGTGCGCGCGCGCGCACGCGCGAGTGCGTGCGTGCGTGTGTGTGTGTGTGTGTGTGAGTGTGTGTGTGTGTGTGTGTGTGTGTGTGTGGTGTGTGTGTGTGTGTTTTGTCGTCGTCGTTTTTGTTGTCATTATTATAATGATGATGATGACGATGATATTGAGGAGGACGAGAAGGAGAAAGAGGAGGTGGAGGAGGAGGAGGAGATAATGATGATGATGTACGAACATCGCATGTTTGGACGTGAAGATACATTCTTCGACGAAATGTGTGCAATATGTTTACATACAGTACCAATTTTTTTCCCCGATGAATTGTACATACTTTTACTTTATGCGCAAAGCAATTTTCTTTTTTCCTCAGTCCAGTGTGTTCACCAAACTGGTTCCCCCCTTCCTTCAGTCGCGTTCTGTATCATTTCATAGTATGTTGACTGACTTCCTTGAGATGAAATTACCCCATGACACAAAGTAGGCGGTGCACAAGGAGAAAAGAACAGAACACTAAAGGAAACCAGTGATGTAGAACATGAGGCAGAGAGCATCTGGTATCTTTGACACATGTGTAGCAACTGCAGGCACATACGATAAAGCGTCACCATTCGCTTAACTCGCATACATCGTGGGAAAATCGATAGAGTAATAACTGTTGAACGGTCTTCCTTCACACACGTTTAATTTGGTTCAGTAAAACCAAAATCAGTTGGGCACTCTCTCTCTCTCTCTCTCTCTCTCTCTCTCTCTCTCTCTCTCTCTCTCTCTCTCTCTCCTTACATATGTTACATTGCGAGCATACGTTCACCATCAAGAAAGGGATGTTTGCATTTAAAGTGAATAACGCAGATTTGCTGTCTACATCTGTCACATGTACGCTGATCACACACACACACACACACACACACACACACACACACACACACACACACACACACACACACACACGTGCTTTTGTTAATGAGCGAATGCTGTTTACATGTTCATAATTAATCAGGTGAGTAGTTTTATCAGCTACACCATCCAACGCATTTTTGTAGTGCTGGTGTTTTCTGAATCGGCACTAGAGGGTTTGCTTTAAAAATCGATTGACTTCAGGTAAAGAAAACCGTGGCGCACTTTTGATTTCTGGCTCCTCTCTTTGCGCCTCTATCAGCTAGCTCATTGACACAAATACCACAATGCGATGGAATCCAACAGAAGGCGACGCCAGTTCCTTTACATATCAAAACGTTAATAAGATGGCATATTTTATTTACAAAAAAAGTTGTTGAAAACGGTATTTAGAAATCTTATTGTTTGCAGAAAGTGTGTTTTTGCATAGTCAAAGAGTAATTAAGTTAGGAGGCAGATGGAAAATTAGTCTCTGTTGTCCTACCTATAACCCTCGCTTCTTGTTTGACTTTAGACTATTTTTTTTTGTCCATCCGATTCATTCTTGCTTTATTCGTCTTTGTTCGGTTTATTATTCATATCACAGTGTCTACCCATAACTCCTTGTCTGCCCCCGTCCCTCCCCGTTAAATGTCGATCTTTCCCGTATACCTGACTGCATGATTGTTATTTTTTGTCATCAGAAGAGGTAGAGAGCTATTGAAAATATCATAAACAATTCAATGGTATACCTGCAAAGATCCGTACTCATAGGAAGATTGGAGAAGAAGGCGAGGGAGCGAGAGAGGGGAAGGAGGAGAAGAAAGGTTAATGATCTGCAGTGAATTTTTTTTTTATAAGTCAGGGTCTGAATTCTGTTGATCTGAAAAAATACAAATGGACTACAGGAACATTTTTCATGATTCAAACTGAGATTTGCTTTTACGGTTGCTATGGAAACCGTAAAAACAGTCGGCCATATATATTTTTTTAAGTTCAAATTTTCTAAGGACCTAGTAGGGCAAACAGCTGCAAATCTGCTATTCGTGTCAAAAAGTAGAATTCTACATAAGTATGGCAACTTTTCCATGAGTAGATAAGTACTTTCAGAGAAAAAAAATCTTAATTGATTATCTACAAAGCTCGAAAATAGACAGCATATGCAATGTTGGTGCCTTGTGCAAGTTG
>JAFLJL010001376.1:12500-37412 GCA_018398815.1 Conus ventricosus | reverse complement strand
GCCATAGACAGGATCAGCTTTATAATACCAAATTAAAGTAGAAAAATTATCATCTGGCATACCTTGTCAATCTTTACTGCATAATTAGCTGCTAGTCTAATATCCCTGAAGCTTTTGAATTCTCCATAGAAATTGTCCATATTACTGTGCAGTGATTCAAGATCAGCTCTTTCTGCCATACAGTTTTTTTTAATAAAAAAAATCCGTTGCAAGACTATTACAGAAATTAATTATGTGACACATCTCCTATCGATGAAAAGAACAAATGTGACGTTCTGTTGGGTGCCCTTGCATTGTGGAATGTCAACAAATGAAATGATCTAGCTGCTCGGAGAGCAGCTCGAAATATTGAAGGCAACGACTGCACTGAACATTCCCTTAGACCTATTAGATGTTATACTTTGCTTAGTAAAGCATCCCTTAACAGTTTCAAAAGGTTATTGAAAGACACAGATCGTCAATATTATCACAATTGTATACGACCAAACCCTGACATTTACCCAAGACTCAATTAGACAAATTCGAAATTCCGATATCTAGAGATATAGGATGCGTTTGATTTACTTCGAACCAAATATAGCAAAGATGTTAAATGCGCATGTGGGGAAATTCTTAGTGTAAGTCACCTATTACTATATTGTCCAAGAGCAAAGAATACAGTGCTCAAGGCTGGTACAAATATTTCAAACGTCAGATCGACACCACTGACATTATCTGAAATGTTGAATATAATATGCTTTTCTTTGTTCGTTATGCCCAAATTTATTATGCAGTCCAGTAGGAATTTATCTTTAACTTTCAATACCCCTCATATACAAAAAGAAACTACTCACATGTAGTAATTTGTGAACATTTATTCTGAATGAACAGTGCATGCATGGTGTGGCTTGAATGACTGAGGAGAATTCACCAAAGAAAGTTGGTTGGGGCGAGACTGAAATTCAGTCAGTGGAAATCCTGCAAGGCTCGAATAAAGACGTTTACGGCATAGCCCCCTGCGTCGTATATATATTACATGGTGTCAAGAAACAAACAAACCTGAGCACACAGCAAAGAATGGCCTCATCTCTTCAAAATCCTAGTTTAGATTGGGATTCAAGAAACCTTCAAGAAGAATGGCGAAAATTCAGACAGCATGCGGACCTGATTGTTTGCTGGACCTCTCCACAAGACTACAGCAGCAGAGAAGTGCGCATAACTACTCATGTGGTCAGGAGAGAGGGGAGAGAAATATGCAACACTTGGTGTTTGTCTCATGAAGACAGTCAGAAATTGGAGGTGTTATACAGGAAGTTGAGAAGCACACTCCCAAAAAGAATACACTGTTTGCGAGATACCTGTTTCTGAATAGAACACAGCAAGAAAGTGAAACTTTTGAAAGCATCCTCACCAGTATTCGTACCCTCGTCAAAGTCTGTACTTACTCTGAACCTGATGAAATGGTACGTGACAGAATAGTTTGTGGAATCACATCCCAAGATGCCAGAGAAAAACTGTTGCAAGTCAGTGACCAGTTAACAATGGAAAAAGCAATAGAAATGGTCGTTACCCATGAAGCAACAAAGCAGCAGCTGATAACTATGCAAAAAGATGAAGCTGTGGAGGCAATCAAGAAAAGACGTTGGGAGAGTAGTGAAGAAAACAGATTGTCCTACCAGAATCAGTAAAACAAGAGGGAGAACAACAAACCACAAACACAAAGAAAATGGAAGGAAGACACGTTCGACTGCAGCAACTGTGGACAGACACACAGCAAAAGAGCATGTCCAGCCTACGGCAAGCAGTGTCTACAGTGCGGCAAACTGAACCATTTCTCCAGAGTCTGCCGATCAAAAAGGAAGATAAGAACAGTCCATCAGGTGGAAGATCCAGAACAACAGGACGAATCAGACACATCTTTCACTGTTGACATCATTGCCGACGGCAAGGACCAGCCTAACAGTGCATGCGCCAACATCAGCATGGAAACAGGCGACGTCTTGTGCTTTAAAGTGTAACTCACCCCCCTTTTTTCTTTAAAAAAAACGTGTAGCTGGTTCTAAGACATTTCCATGGATGTAACTTTCACGGTGCACAGAAACTTGTGTGTCACACAATATGCTTCGCAAGAGTCTACTTTCGCTTTTCCGAGCAAGCAAGCGCGCAGAAAAAACCGAAGTTACTAAAAATAGAGGCAGTGACGTCAGAAAGGAGAAGAGAAGATGCGCCAGCACTGCCGGTGCCAGACACTGAGACCGGCAAGAAGATGGGTCGCTACTGCGTCATGTTCGGTTGCAATACCAATTCTAGTGTAAAAAGTGGAATCAGCACACATGGCTTTCCAACTGAAAACTCATCTTCGACGATCGTGGGTTTCTTTTGTGAAGTTATCTCGAAAGAATTTCGACGGTCCGAAGAAAAACGACGTAATCTGTGGCTTGCACTTCAAGACCAGCGATTTTGAAGACGAGTACACGGCGCCCCTGTTTGAAAGGGAGCTTGGATTCCGACCCAAGCGCAGGCTTAAGAAACATGCCATTCCTACTCTCATCACAGACAATGCGCGGCTGCTGTGGAAAAAGAAAGATGCTGCTGACAAGACACTGGAGACTGTCACCAGGATCAACACGGACAGAAAGGCCATGGATAAGGAAACGTGAAGTACGCAAGGTAATCTAACTTTTGATCTTTGCATTCTGATCGACGTGGCGACATTTACAAGCACGCACTTACGTCAGTCGCACATATCGTCATTCACTTTTGTATTGTTTATGTGTGTGTGTGTGTGTGTGTGTGTGTGTGTGTGTGTGTGTGTGTGTGTGTGTGTGTGTGTGTATGTGTGTGTGTGTGTGTGTGGTAGAGAATATTACACACACAGACACACACACACACACACACACACACACACACACACACACACACACACACACATATTTGTGGCACTTAGAATCTGGATAATTTTTTTTTTTTACTCTTTTTTTTTTACTCTTTACAGAATTCCACAAGGCAAATGTTGGGGAAAAAACTGCAAATGACTGAACATGAGCATAAAATATTTTCACATTTTGTTTGCACCAAAATACATGGTGGTGAGCAGTTGTAAGCTATGATGGGTTGTTGAGAATATTTTTTGTCAATTTGTTTTTTACAAATGGTGATGACAGCATAATTATAAAAAAAAAATCTTTGGAATGAAACGTATGTTCTGACTGATCATTTGGACCAAATTCTTTTGCTAGCAAAGTTATTGCTCTTATGTAAAAGACAGAATGTACAACCTAATACCTAAACTTTGATGGCGTTGTTAAAAATCCAGACACAGATGGACCAGTGTAATGCATTTGTAAATGGGGAGGGGCACACAATTTGATCAAGATTGTTTTCTCTTACAGATTGATACTGTGTTGTGTGGGATCACAGGTGCCAGAAAAATGTACAGGGAGACTGACTATTTCAACTATGTGTAACTTATTTTTGCTGCTGCTTTTGAATGATTTATATAGGACAGTAAATATGCATATTCATGTTGTACCTGGTGGGGTGGGGGGTTGTAGTGGGGATAGAGAATGGGGAACGATACTTGTCGTGTGTGTATGTGTGTGTGTGTATGTGTGTGTGTGTGTGTGTGTTTTGATTTTTGCTTGTGATTAATATGTATGTAGGGAGTTATGCATTTGTGTCTATTTCTCTGTAGTTATATACTTGCATTTCTATGTTTACAGTTATATGTGTGTAGCTAAGTGTGCGAAAAACCTAAACACAGAGTGATTAAAAAGAAAATTCTTTGCATATTTATTTTGCATTCCTCATTTTTAACGTCAGAGCATCGTGGACATGAAACGTGCAAAGATGGATGTACAAGAGCAGAGTCAGCAGGGAATGGAAGAGCCTGGTGACTCCGATGTGCACTGGGAGGATGTGCCAGACACAGATGATGCAGAACATGGGAGTGTTGGCTGCATGTCCTCCTCCACTTGCTGCACAGTTGACATGGCTGCTGCATCCCAACAACAGTCCGAGGTGTTTCAGCCAACATGACACCTTACAAACGCAGCAAAGGTGAGTTGTTGTTCCATAAAAAACAGGCACTGTTTATAACCAGTGTGTGTGTGTGTGTGTGTGTGTGTGTGTGTGTGTGTGTGGTGTTTTATAGAGGAAGATGGCTAGAGATGGGGGTGGAGATGAATACTGTTAAAATGGCAAGGTGTTTCACATGAGTTATGCAGATAGCGGATATGTTGACTACCTGACAGGAGGGTGAAGATGGCTTACAGAAGCATTTCAGACAACTAGTGCTTTAACACAAGCATACCTCCTTGTCACAAGTGCTATGACTACTACAGGGATACAGGCTTGACACGCTCAATAAACTGGGTGATCATGAGTCAATGTGAAACTGCAGCCAGCAGTCACTTAGTACTTGCACTCACAGCTAATTCAAACCTGGATGTGTAAACTGATGTAGAGTACTGATGAAATTAATTATATAGATATCATATGGCTGTAGCAACATGTTTTCTTTCCTGTGCCAAAAGTGAGAGTGCTATGTATTTACATTTTGCTTTCAGACAATAGCAACTGAACACCAAAGTACGCTCATTCATTGTGATGTGGCAGTTAAAAATGTGGGTTGCCAAATGTCAGAGTGTTTAGCCCCATATGTTTTTGTTTTCAGGGATTTGGGTGAAGCCCAATGTAGTGGACACAGCAGTCCAGACTGAGAGTTCTTTCAGCTGTTACTGTCAGTGTTCACTTTATGAACCTCCCCTGGCAAGCTCCAGCCCAGTCCACAATCAGCTAGACTGCACCTCCAGCCCAGTCCATGATGTGGATGACGATGACACCATCGAGTATGGCTGTGACTCCGATATTGGTTATGACCTGGACTTTGACCCACAGAGCGAGTCCCATGCCACAGAAGATAGTGTCAGGTCAGTAGAGTACATGTAGTTCCTCAATAAAAATAAGAGCTGTTTTCATAACAAGAGTTGAACCTGAAGGTACAAATATCATACTCAGCTGCTGTTCTGCAATTTTAGAAATACTCGTTAAAAGAAATCTTTCTGTTTACTCCCCCATAGACCACTTTGTTTTTTACATTCACATTGCATTAGGAATTTTTTTCCCCCTGTTTACTAATTCAGAAATTGTACACTTCATCCATTTTATTCTCATATCAGTCTGTCCATGTCCTCACTCACAGTTGTATGATTTTTTTCCCCAGGATGACAGAAGAACCAAGTGATGACAGTTCGACCAGTCCAGTCCAATCTGTGCCAGCTTTTGAGGAGAGGAAGTACCTGGTTTTCCAGTCTTCCCTCCTTGAACTGTTCAAGGTGTGCTCCTGCTGCTGCAGTCCAGTCAAGCCAGAGCTGGAAGAATTGGGGACCCTGCTCACTGTCACTGCAAAATGTGACAGTTGTCAGTATGTCAGGCAGTGGAGAGAAGCCAGCCTCTCATCGGCGAAATGCCGGTAGGGAATCTCCTGCTGTCTTCATGCATTCTGTTTTCAGGGTCCCTGCTGACCAAATCCATTCCGCTTGCTGGACTGCCTCAAGATGTCCAGGATGTCAGACAAGACATTTTACAGCCACCAGCAGAAATACCTTCAACCTACAGTAATAAATGTCTGGTTGGAAGAACAAGCCAAAGTGATTGACAGCTTGAAAGACGTGGGGGCATGCTTGAGCTGACAGGAGATGGAAAGAAGTGACAGTCCAGGGCACTGCGCCAAATATGGTGGATTCAACACCATAGAATGCCGCATCAACAAAGTTATTGATGTGCAAGTTGTTCAGGTAAGTTCCATATGTACGGATACCTTTTAAATAATCCTAAACCTCATTAAAGTCTTATTTGTTCTTAGGTGAAGGCAGCCCAAGTTATCTTATTTTTTAAATGGTTGAAAAGAGTGATGCTCTTTATCTTGCCAAACATTAGCTGACAAGCATAAAACAATAACCTTTTTGCCTAAGATATAGAGAAGGAACAGTATCTTCACCTTCTGCAGTTACGAGTTCCACTGTGCATACTGAAGTTACTCATGACTTCATCTGATTTTGTTATTGTTTTGTACTTTTTCAAGTTTGCTTTGATCTCTGAATGTCACTTGTCATTTGCAAGAGCAATGAGGTGGGAAAACAGTGCCAGATGTGAAAATGAGGGTCTGCAGAGAACATTTCCTTTTCCTGCATGAGGCTGGCCTTGAAGTTGGCTCCATTGTCACTGATTGACATAAACAAAACGAAAAATACATCAGGGAGCAGAAGCCCAATGTCAAGCATTACTTCGATGTGTGGCATGTCGCAAAAAGTAAGTGCAAATCATAAAACAACTGTGTTCAGAGTAAGTCTTGCATGCCAACTGCTGCATACTGAAAATAGGTAAGGAATGTTGGAACAATCAGTTTGCCTACTGAAAATAGGTAAGGAATGTTGGAACAATCAGTTTCATTTTTCAAATGAGGAAATAAATACTCTTTATGGAACATGTTCATGTGTGTGTGTGTGGTGTGTGTGTGTGTGTGTGTGTGTGTGTGTGTGTGTGTGTGTGTGTGTGTGTGGCATAGATTTACCATTTATAGTGATGTTAAAACCCATCCATAAAGCAAAGTGATTGTCAAGTAAAAATATTTTGGAATTATTGAGGGTCTTGTGTACATTCGCTTTCATGTCAAAATAGACATAATGCTATGCACATCAAATGGGCCTAAAATCAAGTTTGATTATGCCTTGTTGATACAGGTCTGACCAAAAAACTGAACCAGTTGGCAAACAGGGCTGGGATGGAAAAGGTGGGTGATTGGAGGAAATCCATTGTCAACCATCTTCACTGGGTGGCAGCCTCAACACAGGATGGAAATGGGGAAGTGATGAAGGCCAAGTGGGAGAGTTTGTCTTTCCACCTTGTGAACAACCACAACGGTGATTCAGGCGACATCCCACCTTGCCAACATGGACAGTTGTGCGGCGATGAAAGAAACCAAAAGATGGTTCACACCGGGTGAGTTGTATGTGTCATAGCACCGACTCAGTTTTTGACTGTGTACTAGAGTTTGTGTATTGTTCTTACTGGCAGAGTCCATCATAAAGACTGATCACAGTCTAATTGGTAGAATCACCAATCAGCAGGTTCAACTGCAGAGTTCTACTTTCTACAGGTTGAAACTTTGTCTGAAGCTGCATTTTTTCAGACTGGTCTCCAACCATTTTTCTAGAAGCATGTACTGATTTTAATAGTCTGGTTGCCTTCAATATTGTCATAGTGGCTGCAATTTTTTCTGTGTTAGTGTTCCCACATACAAAGGTCAAATGTCCTTGCCTGTTTCTTTTCTTTTGTGATGATAATGTATTTTTGTTTTCAATAAAGATATGAAAGCCTTCATTACCTATATATATTGTTACAGATTCTGAGGATTACCTTGCTCTCCTCAACATCATTGAAAATAAATACCTTCTCAATGATGTCAGGAAGCTGTCACCCTCACACCAAACCTCACAGCTGGAGGCATTTCACAGTCTGGTGTTGTCATTCTGTCCGAAGCACACAGCCTTTTCTTGGCTAGGAATGTACACCAGGTTGGTTACTAAGTTGCATTTTACTTGTACAAAGTGATTTCCTTGTAAACTGTTCTTGATAAGAACTATTTATATTCTGTTGATCTATAGCACAGTCCAAACCATCAGCAACTATAATTAAGCTTGGCAAAACCAGTTTAAAGACTATACATGTAAAAGGGAAAATGTTTGCTTGATCTCAAACACAATTAACCTTCAGGTGCTACTGACTGAATAATCCGTTGGATCAATAGTGTGGCTTTGGTGCCACCAACCAAATATTCTGTTGGTTGCCTATCCCATCTTAAGCTAGTGTACCCAGAGGTTTCACCAAGGACTTGGCTTTATGACAAAAGTTAAAGGATTCCCCCACTCAGCTGACGCTAATCACATTGTGTGAAGTTCCATGCCTTTGAAAGTGTGAAGCCAACAGGCCAAGGGGATGGACTTTGTTCACACTTTTCCAAACCATGTGAGCCAGCCAGTGTGTATGAGGTGACTGACACAACACAAGACAACAGGCCTGTGTGGATCACAGTGTACATGTGGTGACTGACAACAGGTCTGTGGTCTGTGTGGATTCACCAGTGTGTATGAGGTGACTGACACAACACAAGACAACAGGCCTGTGGTCTGTGTGGATCACCAGTGTACATGTGGTGACTGACAACAGAAGACAACAGGCCTGTGGTCTGTGTGGATCACCAGTGTACATGTGGTGACTGACACAACAGAAGACAACAGGCCTGTGGTCTGTGTGGATCACCAGTGTACATGTGGTGACTGACACAACAGAAGACAACAGGCCTGTGGTCTGTGTGGATCACCAGTGTACATGTGGTGACTGACAACAGAAGACAACAGGCCTGTGGTCTGTGTGGATCACCAGTGTACATGTGGTGACTGACAACAGAAGACAACAGGTCTCTGGTCTGTGTGGATCACCAGTGTACATGGTGACTGACACAACACAAGACAACAGGCCTGTGGTCTGTGTGGATTAGAGATGAACACGCATGGAAGGGATGCTTGCGGCAAGCATGGAGAGGCAAGGGGTAGCGTAAAGGTGGGGTGGCAAGGTAGAGTGGATGCAGTTCTATAGCACTGGCGGAGGCCCATTTTTTTTTTTTTTTTTTTTTTTTGGGGGGGGGGGGGTTGTGCATGCACGCTGGCACTGAAGAGAATGGGTTAAACACATTATTCATATGAATTTATGAAGGGGTTACACACAATATTCATATATATATTGATGATGGCTTAACCAGCATGTTGAACATTTTTTGCAGGCTGTTCCTGGCTGCCATGCATTACAATGAAAATTGTGAGAGGGGATATCTTCAGGAGGAGGATGGCAGTGTGAAAATGGCCATCTACTTTCCCAAGGCCAAGAAGGGGGAATACAGCATACGCAGGCTGAAGTCTGATCCAACCTATGGTGAGTATAAAGCCTACATACTGATGTGGGTGCTATAATTTTTCTTGTGCTTCCTCCTGTTCTTGTAAAATAACATTACTGACTATGGAGTGTGTTGAGGTTTGATAAGACACAGGGAGTTGAAGGTAGACCAAACCACATTCCCCATATATATTACAAGTTTCAAGTAGTCATTCTATAGATCATGCTATTTTATGTGGCACATTACTCACATGTCAAATGTCTTATCTCAAATTCTCTATCAAATTTTCTTTTCTGCATTTATTTTCATGTTTGTGATGGTTTTGAATTCTTAAGAAACACACAGTCATTATTATCATTATTAGTCTTTCCCATCCACTCGCAAGCATTATGACTATGTTTGGCAAAGGTTAAAACTACTGTCAGATGGCCTACAATTAGTCTGTTCATGTTTTTTACAAGTGACGAGTTGCTGTTTTCATCTTTGGTGCGGGAGGTGGTGGAGGGGGAGTGTGTGTGTGGTGTGTGGGGGGGGGGGGGGAGGGGCAGAGGAAAGTGTGTTGAGGTAGATGGATGCTGATATACATTGTTCCCTTTTCTTCTTTGTCTGGATAATCACAAGAACAGTCCAATTAAAAGTGTTACTTTACTTACTAACAAAACTGTCTTACAGCGTTACAGGTTATGTGTCCAAGCTGCTTCACCACCTCTTTCAAATGTATGGAGAGAGCCCATCTGCACTGAGGAGTTCCCTTCCAGGAAAGTTCAGAGAAAAACCAGACCCCCTGACAGCACAATATGCCCATCCAAGCAAACACGAGGCACTGGCTACTTACATGGCAAGATACTGTGATAAGTGATTCAATATACCGAATGAACCTGGCTCAAGATTTGGATTCTGGTTGTAAACATTTACTTGATCCTCAGTTTACTCTTGTGCCTAATAGTAATACAATGAAGTGCATTACAGTCCCGAGAGTACTGAACATTTTTTTTACTTTTTACAAACACACACACAAAGAGAAAGAAACTGCGGAAATCCCAAATTTCTCCACCATACAGAAGTCATCCTTTCTGATAAATCACTTAAAAAGGTGCGAGTCGCTTGCATGCAAGGCTGACATTCATAGGCAAGTAGATTTGGTAAACAAAATTTATTCAGGACATTTCAACTGAATCATAGCACCAAGATGCAAACATTATGGAGTGGAACACTCAGGTTCTATTCTTTTTTTTTATTCCAATACCCAATTTTTTTTTATCTAAAGTTCTTAAAGAGGACAAACGGTGCAAGGGGACAGGGTGGGAGCGGGGAGAAAACCATTTCTATCTTTGACAATGTTTTTCATACTGTTTAGCAGACAGAATAACACCACATCAGTCTTCTTCATGAGTGAGCAACTTCAAGTTGTTTCAGAGTAATGCAACTTGGGTCAAAGATGACGAAACGAGAAAAAAAAGAAAAGGAAAACACACACACACACACACACACACACACACACACACACACACACACACACACACACAAAGAAAGCAGGAAGTACATTGCTACACTAGGGAAGAAGTCATACAAATCCTATAAAATACAAATACATAGTACACACACACACACACACACACACACACACACACACACACACACACACACACACGTACACACTGTGTGTTCAGTCCAATTCAGGCCACTGGAATCCACGATATTTTTCTGACTGGAAATGTTCACGGATCTTGTGAACACAGCAAGATGGAAGGGGAACACGGATGTTTCTGCCCAGAATTCCAAAGCACCACCTCACAAGCTGCCTGTAGCCAATGTACCGGTATTTCCTGTTGGAGAAAGTTGCATTTGGTCCATGATGGAGAAAAACAGTGGCAAGAAACATATGTAGGTCCATTTCAGTTCACCTTAAGCTCTTAAACAGTTTATCTTGCTGTATTGACCAAGTATGAATAACTACTGTACAGTGTATACCATAACCTTAGAGTACACAATGCAAGAGACATGAAAGATGTGAATCTAGAAGGATATTTCCTGTCCATATCAAAGACTGCTTGCAGCTTTTTACTTCTGAGTATCTCAGGAAGAGCAAAAAGATGTTGTAGGGAGATAATATTGGAAGCAGTAACTGAGTAAGCTCCTGACATTCATTCAAAATTTCCTGAAGTTAGAAGCGGCTACCTAAACACAATGAGAACACAAGCCATAATCATTCACTTAATAGAATGGACTTCACTTGGCTTTAAACAAGTACACATGCACATGTAGACACAAAACACAACACAATCAGAATTAGTACTCAAGGATTTTTTCGATATCAGAGTTCTCATATGTGTGTCCATCATGTCTTGGTAAGTCTTAGAAGGCAAACAAGAAGCTGACGAAGGTAGGATATTTAAAATCTAACCACTGAAACCTGTGACAAGGGGGCCCCCTTTACTAGAGTACACCATTTGATATCGTGTGCCATCCTATGCCCTTCCCACTTTCATCCCGTCATAGCTGGATGTGTCATTTATTACTCCCTAGGTGTCCTCTTAACGCTCCTTTCACTCGGTAAATCACTGGCACATACAAGCAAATTGTGCAAGCTTACTCTTCTGTAGAAGCCCTCATCTGCCCATGCTCCTGTTTGTACTGATGATAGGCAGTTTCCAACACATCAGGGTCAAGGTAGACAGTCTGGAAACCAGGAACAGCAGTGATACACTCAGCTGGCTGACCTCCACCTTTTTCCACTTGCAAGGACCTGCACAGAATGATATCACAGTCTTAGGGCACATGCTGACTTGTCACAGCTATTTATTTATGACATTTGTATGCAGAGTGAACAAGAGCAGTTGTATGTTATATCATTATCTGCGCGACAGCCATTTTGGAAACTTTGCCTCTGACCAACAATATAGCCCATATTGGAACTGGGCTTCCTTATTACCTGTATCAGTCACTATAACATGTTTCAAAACTTTAGGTAAAACCGAGTTATTGTGTATGTTAATACAACGTATTAACCACCCATATACACATACCAACTAACTCAACTGAAAAACATCACCTTTGCTTGTACACTACCAGGGATAATCAGTCATACACATTACTTCTCAAATTTCAAAGGTTCCTACTCAAAATAAACTCAATAATGTCACCTTGATCCAAGGCAGAATAATTTGACATCTTATTATTATCACTTTGTAATCTGAACTCTAACTATGACAATTTAGACAAACAAAAAAGACTGAGTAACTTTACAGAATCTTTCAAAATATCTGACAAAAAAAACATATAATACTACTACTACTAGTATCTTTGTATTGTCAGGTGTTTTGGATGATTCTATGTACTGCAGAGTAAACTCGGCAAGTAATCACAAATCCATAAACAATTATTTAATAAACTTAAAGGTGTATACCATACAGGTATGTACAAATTCAACCATTTCTCTTTGTTCATGTCTGAATGTGTGTGCATTATATGTGCATTTAACTTGAAAAGAAGTATACAATGGCAGATCATGACCTCAAAGAAACCAAAAAGACAATCTATTCTGTTTTTATTTGATTAAAGAAGAAAGTTAACGGTGTAACTATTCATCATACCTGTATCGTAAAACTTTCTGCCATATCTTCTCAGACTCTGTGCAACAGTGGCTTTCATGGTTGGTGTTCATTGCACACAGTTTCCACATGTTACACCTGAAAAAAACAAAAACAAACTTGGAATTGCTATCAATGTCATTTTTTGGTGTGTGTTAGCATCTGATATTTTCTAATATTTTTTCCTTTCATTTTCCTTTGTTCCCCTCCAACTGTTATTCCTCGTTCTGCTGTTTGTTACTTACTATTGATATCATTACCATTGCCTGTAGCTGCTTTCTGCTTTTGATATAAAATGGCCATGGTACTTTGAATTGCTTCACACAAGTCATAAGTACAGAGATCATGAGGACATTCCTTACACTTTGGTTTGTACATTCATGAAGTCTTTTTTCTTTCTTTGTAATTGTTTTTTTTTTTTCTTTGTTGTGTTTTTTAAATGAGTAATAATTCCTTCTTTCTAGCTGTGCAGTTCCCTGTTCTCCCTCCTTTGTCCTTGTCTTTATTTCTCCTTTCTCCAGGTGAGTTGATTTTAACGTGGTGACAGCCCTGATGTGGCCCTTTGCGGTCGGCTGGGCTATAAGCAACATTATCTTATCTTATCTCCTTTCTCCAGTCTAACTGTCTGGTCTCTCAACTTACAGCCCTGATGTGGCCCATCTGCGGTCGGCTGGGCTATAAGCAACATTCTCTCTGGTCTCTCAACTCTCCCTGTTGCACACTCTTAGCAATTTTTTTAGAAATATCATTTATTGTGACTCGTGTAACACTTTCACTTTTGTTAATACATAACCAAGTGATATTTTTTCACTTTTTGTACTGAGTAGAAATGTATGCTGTTACTAAGTGTAACCATACTTTCAAAAAAATAGGTCATGAAGAAATTTTGCAAGGAAGCAAATAAAATCTGCTGTTTTTTCATTAAACAATATGCACTAGTTATACTTATTACATGAATGAATAAACCCCTTGCTGATTTCATTTTATAACTTTACATTGAAGAATAAAGTAGCTGGTAATGTTTCCAGCTCAACTGTATGCTCTTGGGCTTATTTGATGATTGTTTCAGTGACTGTTTTACTCACTGTCTTCTTCTTTCATGGAATGCACACACACCCACACCCACGTACGGGCACATCACACACACACACACACACACACTACACACAACACACACACACACACACACACACACACAAAACCCATCCTATTTTTGATGGTCAGGAACTTGAAAATACAGCTCTAAATATTACTAAGCAAAATAATACTTCTTTATTGTTATTAGCAGATGGATTTGTGTGGTGAGGCTGGTTCTAATGAAGACTCAGGAATTATGTGCTGATCCACATCCAGCATAAGCCATAACATAAATGTGATTTTATACTGAACATTTCGTTGGGCCTCAGGCCACACACACACACACACACACACACACACACACACACACACAACACACACACACAGACATGCTGTCATCACACACGCACTGACACGCCCCCCCCCCCCCTTCTTTCTTCTTCTCCACCCCCACCCCCACAATAATAAACAGACCTTTTCTTGAGTAACCAGGAAAAGTGTGGCAACAACTGTTTCATTCGACTCTCAAAATTCTAAATCCTTCAAACAAATCACACAAACGTACAGTGATTCAACACACGATCAGCTTGAACTAGTTGAAGCCAAGTCGGTCACTCACTGGACGACACACTGTGCTAACTGCAGATCATTCGTGGACAACAAAATACTCACCAGTCTGTGTTGCCAACATGATTTTGGCTTTCATGGTTGTTCATTGCAATTTCTTTGTAATTGTTTTTTTTTCTTTGTTGTTGTTTTTAAATGAGTAATAATTCCCTTTCTAGCTGTGGAGTTCCCTGTTCTCCCTCCTTTGTCCTTGTCTTTATTTCTCCTTTCTCCAGTCTAACTGTCTGGTCTCTCAACTCTCCCTGTTGCACACTCTTAGACAATTTTTTAGAAATATTCATTTATTGTGACCCGTGTAACACTTTCACTTTTGTAATACATAACCAAGTGATAATTTTTTTCACTTTTTGTACTTGAGTAGAAATGTATGCTGTTACTAAGTGTAACCATACTTTCAAAAAATAGGTCATGAAGAAATTTTGCAAGGAAGCAAATAAAATCTGGCATTGAACACATGTACTGTTTTTTCATATAAACAATATGCACTAGTTATTACATGAATGAATAACCCCTTGCATGATTTCATTTTATAACTTTACATTGAAGAATAAGTAGCTGGTAATGTTTCCAGCTCAACCTGTATGCTCTTGGGCTTATTTGATGATTGTTTCAGTGACTGTTTTACTCACTGTCTTCTTCTTTCATGGAATGCACACACACCCACACCCACGTACGGGCACATCACACACACACACACACACACACACACACACCAACAAAAACCCATCCTATTTTTGATGGTCATGAACTTGGAAAAAACACAGCTCTAAATATCACGAAGCAAAATAATACTTCTTTATTGTTATTAGCAGATGGATTGTGTGGTGAGGCTGGTTCTAAATGAAGACTCAGGAATATGTGCTGATTCCACATCCAGCATAAGCCATAACATAAGTGTGATTTTATACTGAACATTTCGTTGGGCCTCAGGCACACACACACACACACACACGCTGTCATCACTCACACGCACTGACACGCCCCCCCCCTTTCTTCTTCTTCTCCACCCCCACCCCCACAATAATAAACAGACCTTTTCTTGAGTAACCAGGAAAAGTGTGGCAACAACTGTTTCATTCGACTTCTCAAAATTCTAAATCCTTCAAACAAATCACACAAACGTACAGTGATTCAACACACGATCAGCTTGAAGCCAAGTCGGTCACTCACTGGACGACACACTGTGCTAACTGCAGATCATTCGTGGACAACAAAAATACTCACCAGTCTGTGTTGCCAACACGATTATGTGTTGGTGCCTCAATTTCTACTCGTTCGTCGTCCGCTCTTCTGTTCGGTGCTGGCGGTTCCAAACTGGTAAGTTTGACTCGTACGTACCGATTTGTGTCGTGTCTCGCCATGTTCTTCTTCTTCCCCAATTCAACGTCACAGGTTTTCCGGTAAACTTCGGCATGTTGTCGGCAATTTCCGCCAACGCAGATAAAAGTGAATGTTCAACGAGGAATTGCGCTCTGTCGGTGGGCCGGATTGGCAAGCGTGTCTGTCAATAGTGATTTACCCGACATAACGTACAGTATCCTAAAAATCACTATATTGGGGGTGAGTTACACAGGTGCGCAGGTCAATGTAATCCCAAACCAAGTCTTCAGAAAGATGTCCCCCCCCCCCCTCCCCCTCCCCCCCCCCCAGTCAAACCCAGCAAGACGAATCTATATGGGTATGCAGGTCAACACATCAATGTCAAGGGAATCATGGAGCTTCAGTTCTCATACAAGGGCCAGCACTACCAAGGCACGTTTTACGTTGCTGAGACATCAGGACATTCCCAGCCTGTCCTTGGGCTCCAAGCCTCCCTGCAATTGAAAATCATTCAGATGGTCCTGACAATCACCTGCCCTCACATGACAAAAGAAGCTGTACTGCACGAATACAAACACCTGTTCGACGACAGATTGGGCAATCTAGAAGGGGAAGTGAACGTCCACCTTCAAGAGAATGCTGTGCCGGTGGTCCACCCACCAAGACGTGTCCACACATGCACTGAGGGATCGCCTGAAAGCAGAGCTAGATGCCATGCAAGAAGCTGGAGTCATCACCAAAGTCATGCGGCCCACAGACTGGGTCAGTTCGCTAGTTGTGGTTGAAAAACCCAACGGGAAGCTACGCATCTGTTTGGACCCAAAGAATTTGAACCAGGCAGTGAAGAGGCCCCACTACGCCATGCCAACACTGGAGGATGCACTGGCTAAGATCCCAGGTGCCAAGTACTTCAGCAAACCAGACGCCAAGGGTGGCTATTGGCAAATGAAGCTGTCTACCAAGGCATCTTACCTGACCACATTCAACACGCCCTTTGGGAGGTATCGATTTCTGTGCATGCCCGTCCGTATGGTGAGCGCCCAGGACGAATTTCAAAGAAAGATGGACGAAATATTTGAGGGCCTGCCGGGTCTGGTGACGCTGGTGGATTACGTGCTGGTGACAGGAACGACCAAGGAGGAGCACGCCAGAAACCTCAAAGCTGCCCTCGACAGGGCCACAGAGAAGGGACTGAAGCTGAACCCTGATAAACTAGAAATCGGCGTGCAGGAAGTGGACTACTTTGGCCACATCATTTCATCTGAAGGAATCAAGCCTGACCCAGAGAAAATCAAGGCCATTAAAAGCATGAAGCCTCCAGCGGACAAAAAGGAACTGGAAACCATGCTGGGCATGATCATGTACCTGTCAAAATTCGCTCCTCACCTGGCAGAGACCACAAAGCCACTACGTGAAATGCTGAAATCAGAAAATGAGTTCATGTGGGTAGCACAACAGCAAGCAGCCGGGGACAAAATCAAGTCTACACTCGCCAGCGAACCTGTACTAGCTATCTACGACCCAGACAAAAGAGTCACCCTGCAGGTGGTTGCCAGCAAGTATGGTTTGGGTGCTGCACTCTTTCAAGACAGCAGACCCATCGCATATGCTTCAAAGTCGCTGAACAAGACCAATGAAAACTATGCACAAATTGAAAAGGAACTGTATGCCATTGTTGCTTGGCTGTGAGAGATTCCACCAGCACATCTATGGTCAGCATCAGGTCCTCGTCCAGTCAGATCACAAGCCCCTGGAGACGATCATGAAGAAGCCACTGGCATCAGCACCCCCACGTCTCCAGCGCATGCTGCTACGCCTGCAGAAGTACAGCATCAAAGTGGAGCACATCCCAGGGAAGCAGATCCCCGTCGCAGACACATTGTCAAGGAAGTCACTGGCTCCTGAGCCCCATTGACACCATAGAGGACCTCGATTCACAGATCCACTGCATTGTGAAGAATCTGCCAGTCAGTGATGAAAAGATAAACCTGATCAGGAAAGCAACCAGTGAGGACAAGGCGTTCCAAACTATGGTGAAATATGTCCAAAGTGGCTGGCCAGATTCACGTCACAGTTGCCACAAAAATGCAGATGACTACTGGAACTTTCGGGACGGAGTCAGCTCGATACGTCAACGGCCCGATACGTCCAAGGCTCAATGCGTCCAAGGCCGATACGTCCAAGGTCCGATGCATCCACGGTCCGATCCGTCCACGGTCCGATGCGTCCAAGCCCAGTACGTCCAAGGTCGAAGGCCGTGGACGCAACGGAGCTTGGACACAACGGACCTACCCGCTGAGTCCAATTTTTTGGACTCAACGGGCCTTGGACTTTAAGGGTCGTGGACACATCGGCACGCCACACCCGATACGTCCACGGCCCGATGTGTCCATTTGGACGTATCGGGCCGTAGACGTATCGGGCCGTGGACGCATCGACATTCTCCCCTCTTGATGTCTGCTGCCATCCTCGGCCAGAATAGCACTTGACGGGCACGCTGTAGGCATTTCTCAATGCCCAGATGGCTTACATGGATCTTGGTCAACATTCTGGGCGGAGGGCTTCAGGACCACAATGCGCTTCCTTTGAATATGACCCCATCGATGATGGATAGTTCGTCCGAAGAATGCCTACAGCGTGCCCGTCAAGTGCTATTCTGGCCGAGGATGGCAGCAGACATCAAGAGAACCGTTGAAACGTGCACTGTATGCAATGAAAGAAGACCTGTGAACTGCAAAGAACCGATGATACCTCATGAAGTCCCATCACGGCCATGGCAAAAGGTAGCAGTGGACCTGTTCTCCTGGAACAACAGAGACTACCTCGTCACTGTGGACTTCTACAGCCGTTATTTTGAGGTGGATGAACTGACCACCACAACAACAGCGGCAGTGGTCAAGAAACTATCAGCACACTTTGCCAGACACGGCACACCTGAGACGATCGTGAGCGATAACGGCCCACAGTTTTCTTCAGAAGAGTTGCCTGTTTCACCAAAGACTGGGACACAAAACACGTAACGTCTAGCCCCCGATGCCCCAGTCCAACGGCCTGGCAGAAAAGATAGTGCAGATGGTGAAGAATATTCTAAACAAGGCCAAGGCTGGAAAAGAACTGGCGCTGCTCAGTATCCTGGAGTACAGGAACACTCCTGTGGACGGACTGGCATCACCAGCACAGCTGCTGATGGGGCGACAGCTGCGCTCTGTGCTGCCCACAACCCACCTGCAACTACAACCTCGTGTCGTGGACCCCAAGAGAGTCACAGACAGACGGCGCCAATGTCAGGCCAGCTAGAACGTTTCTACGACCGCGGGAGTCAATCGCTCCCTACCCTGCAGACTGGAGAGAATGTTTACGTTCAGCTGGCACCGGGTGACCAGTGGAAGCCTGCCAAATCATCGCTCGTTCAGCTGGCACCGGGTGACCAGTGGAAGCCTGCCAACATCATCGCTCGTTCAGCTGGCACCGGGTGACCATGGAAGCCTGCCCAACATCATCGCTCGTTCAGCTGGCACCGGGTGACCAGTGGAAGCCTGCCAACATCATCGCTCGTTCAGCTGGCACCGGGTGACCAGTGAAAGCCTGCCAACATCATCGCTCGGGGCAGGACACCACGTTCCTACCAAGTCGAGCTAACTGATGGCAGCATCTACTGGCGCAACGGGCGTTTCCTCAGACGGCAGCCACGTCAGAGTACAACCTTTCTGCCTGTGCTCGCTGCAGCCCCTGAACCTCCAGTGCCAGCACAGACTGGGGCCCCAGCAGCCAACGAGGCCATGGCGCAACCAGCCAGGCCTGACCCATACATCACAAACTACGGGCGTCAAATTCACCACCCGCACAGACTGACGTACCTGCCAGGGTTTTTTTTTTTTTTTTTTTTACAAAAACTCATGAACATGACAGGTGAGAAAGGAGATGTAGTGGCCGTGCATTTAAAGATAGACAAAGGGACAATGAATACTTAGAGACAGCCTCACAAATAAAGACATGACCCCAACTTCCAACACCTTCCCACAAATTCCTAAAATAAACTTAGACAACTTTGCTTCTTAACATGTTATTTTTATTTCAGGCATTAAGGTTCAAATATATTTGTTTGTTTGCTTTTTGTTCGTTTTTTGTAGCATGTACATAGTCTAGTGAACACAATTTTATCATTTGCTTGGGCAGGTGGTTTTGAAAAATCCCTTCCTCAGTGTTTACAATCATCATAATTGTTCGTGTTTTGTTCGTGACCTGGGTGTCTGTTTATTTCTTGCTTGGTAGTGAGATCCATGTGGCAGTATTCATGAAGACAAATTTAAAGAAGGCAGTTCTAAATGGTGATGAGTGAAGACAATTTGTGTTGCTTGAAACCCGTTTCGGGGAATATTTGGTTTTTGATGATCGTTGTTTTGCTTGATATATTTTTTGAATTTGTGTATGCTTTGTTTTTTACAACAAGGGGGATGTAGTAATTTGTGAACATTTATTTTGAATGAACAGTGCATGCATGGCGTGGCTTGAATGACTGAGGAGAATTCACTAAAGAAAGTTGGTTGGGGCGAGACTGAAATTCAGTCAGTGGAAATCCTGCAAGGCTCGAATAAAGATGTTTACGGCATAGCCCCCTTGCGTCGCATATATTTTAATCACACACACGCAAAGCACGCACGCACGCATGGACTCACGCACGCATGCACGCACGCACGCACGCACCCACGCACTCACGCACGCACGCACGCGCGCGCGCACGCACACACACACACACACACACACACACACACACACCACACACACACACACACACACACTGGAACAGAGAAAAGAGCGAGGGAGAAAGACAGACAGAGAAACTGCGTCAGAGACTGGGGGGGGGGGGGGGGGGGGGAGAGAGAGAGAGAGTTAGAGAGAGAGAGAGAGAGAGAGAGAGAGAGAGAGAGAGAGAGGAGGTCTGATTAGGGAGAGGTTGGAGGTGAGAGGTGGGTGTCAGAGAGAGAGAGGGAGAGAAAGATGGGGGGGGGGGGGGCTGATGATCAGGGAAGGGGTTCGAGGTGAGAGGTGGGTGTCGCAGAGAGAGAGAGAGAGAGAGGGGGGGGGGGCTGATGATCAGGGGGGGTTCGAGGTGAGAGGTGGGTGTCACAGAGAGAGAGAGAGAGAGAGAGAGAGAGAGGAGAGAGGAGAGAGAGAGAGAGAGAGGAGAGAGAGGAGGGAGGGGTGAGGGAGGTCTGATCAGGGGCCGGGGGGGGGGGGGGGGGTTTCAGATGAGAGGTGGGTGTCAGAAACAGATGTTGCTTTTTCTCTGTGTGTTTCACCGTCAGTACAGGAGAACCGTGCGCGAGTACGGGCGAGCAGACGTACACGCTTTTCAAAAAGAATTTTGTTTTATTCTATATTTTTCATAACCGTTTTCTTCAATATCCCCTGATATGTATATATCTCTGCAGTTTATAGACTCGCTTCCCTCAATCCACTGTGTTTTGTATTATTCTATTTTCCACCGAGTTGTTTTCTTCAATGTGTGTAATATCATAAGTCACGTAGTGTGTGTGTGTGTGTGTGTGTGTGTGTGTGTGTGTGTGTGTGTGTGTGTGTGTGTGTTTGTGTGTGGTGTGTGTGTGTGTGTGCGTGCGTGCGTGCGTGCGTGCGTGCGTGCGTGCGTGCGTGCGTGCGTGCGTGTGTGTGTGTGTTTTAGGTCTTAAATATAACGTCTATACACATTACGTGATATTAGACGAACATAATCTATAAGAATAACATTAACAGCAACAGCAAAATAATGGATAACTAACTATAAAACATCGAAGAATAACCGGTCATAACAAGGACATTACTAAAACACCAGTTCCCATTTTACAAAACAGAAAAAAATAGGACTTTGATGCAATGAAACAGCAATTTTACACATTAGTGATAAATCGGTTACAATTGTATCCAGGGAACCATTAGGTAGAGGTGGTAGATGAGGTTTTAACTGTTTGCAGTGGAAACGTATGTGGGAATTTGTTATCACTTCACCACAAAGGCATGTTATATTTTTGCAAAACTTTGTCTTAAAGCGTTTAGTTTGATCTTGTATATTAGCGAAATTATGATCCGAGAAAACTGCAAAACTATACTGACTTCCATAAAAAACGCGAAAAATTGAAAGGCTATTTTTCGGGTGCAAAGGGTGAATATACAATATTGAACCATTGTGGCAAGTTGTTTGGGTCCAAGACTCACGTGCAGTGAAAAAATTGTGTGAGCAACACATCATTTCCGGCATTGGAGGGTCAACAAAAATGGCAAACTGGTTGCTGCATGTGAGGCACGTGCACACCATGCAGAGCAAAGTTAACCAGCGACAAGTACGCAGGCATGCAGCCTTTATAAAGCCGCTCTACAAGGTTCAGATAGCGACTTGCCGTCTGAACGCTACAGAGATGCCAAGACTACGAGCAGAGGAACGCAATCGTGCCCTAGGCCATCTGGAGGCTGGTGTGGATGCCAGGCAGGTCGCCAACATCTTTAACGTCCACATCTCAACCATCTATCGTCTGCAGCACTGCATGCAAGTCACTGGCACCACTGATGATCGTCCCCGGCCAGGCCGTCCTCGGGTCACCACACCAAGAGAGGATCGCCATTTTGTTCGAACCCATCTGCGGGACAGGCGGCAAACAGCCGCAAACACTGCTCGACAGGTGCCTGGGAATCTCCAGCAACGAATCAGCCTCAACACTGTGCGGCAGCGTCTTCAGGAGAACGGGCTGGCATGTAGGCGTCCTCACAGAGGTCCGGTACTGACACCAAGACACCGGCAGGACAGGCTGCAGTGGGCACAAGCCCGAATCAACTGGCGCAGGCAGCAGTGGGGACGCATACTGTTCTCAGATGAGAGCCGTTTTTGTATTGACATGGCTGACGGTCGTGTCAGAATATGGCGTCGACCTGGTGAACGCTATGCTGACTCCTGTGTGGTAGAGCGGAACCCCTGGGGAGGCCTGAACGTTATGATATGGGGTGCAATTGGCATTAACCACGCCATAGGACCAGTCATCTTTCAGAACATTGGTCCTGGTCGCGGACAGGGTGTCAATGCACGGCGCTACATCCACCAGGTGCTCAGACCCCATGTCGTTCCTTTTTTTGCGCAACACCCAAACTGGACATTCCAACAGGACAATGCAAGACCACACACAGCCAGGGCCACCCAGCAATTTCTTCAGCATAACAACGTCAATGTGCTGCCTGGCCAGCCCTCAGTCCCGATTTAAACCCAATAGAACATTTTTGGGATAAACTTGGCAGATGGTTGGACCTCCTGCATCCACGACCAGCAACAGCGGCTCAACTTCACCAGGCCATCGTCCATGTGTGGGCTGGTGTGCCAAGGGGACGCATCAACCACCTGGTCCACTCAATGAGCCGCAGGTGTCAAGCAGTTGTCCATGCAAATGGTGGCCACACACGGTATTACGACTTCAAGCTGGTTTGTCACGTGACCTTGGATTTTCCACACAAGGACATATTGCTGATGACATTTTCACACATTACCGGTGTAATGAATCAAATCACGTTGAATTCTCGCTTCCACTCTGTACAATTGTGACCAATACAATTCGCCCCTAACCTTCAGCTTGTTTTGCTTTCGCGTTTTTTATGGAAGTCAGTATATATTAATAAGCAGAATGAAGTGTGTCAAAGTTTAATAGCTGGTTTATGCGTGTATCAAGAGAACATCCCGAATTTTGTGTTTTTTCCTAAAATGTTTCCAGCATGCATTTTCTAGAAAACTGTATTCATCATGGATAGACAATGGGATACTGATACCTCTGACCCGCTAGTATTTTTCGCTCCCCGTTTTGCTGCTCTGTCTACTCTTTCATTAAACTGAATCCCACAATGAGAAGGATCCCAACAGAAACTAATTCTTTTACCCCTAATAATCAAGAAATGTATTAGATAATGAATATCTGTAATCAGATCTTGTCTTACTATAGGGTTTGTTTTACTTAGGGCGAATAAAACCGATTTTGAATCGACACAAAAGAGGACTTGGAATATTGGATTTGAAACGTCAAGTAGAAAATATAAAGCCATTAGAATTGCAGTTAGTTCTGCTGTAAAAATAAATCTGTTTTTTTTCCAAGATAATAAGATTTTTCAATCTTCAATGAAGGAATTGTAAATGCTGCACCTGCTTCTTTGGAATCCAAAAGAGACCCATCTGTATAAATTTTAAGATGAAAGGGATACGAATTTTCAATATACTCTTTTACTATTCGGCCTCTCAGGTTTTCATTGTCACTTTTTTCATCGACGGATGACGCGTGTGTGTGTGTGTGTGTGTGTGTGTGTGTGTGTGTGTGTGTGTATGTGTATGTGTGTGTGTGTGTGTGTGTGTGTGTGTGTGTGTGCGCGCGCGCGCACGCGCGAGTGCGTGCGTGCGTGTGTGTGTGTGTGTGTGAGTGTGTGTGTGTTGTGTGTGTTGTGTGTGTGTGTGTGTGTGTGTGTGTGTTTTGTCGTCGTCGTTTTTGTTGTCATTATTATAATGATGATGATGACGATGATATTGAGGGGACGAGAAGGAGAAAGAGGAGGTGGAGGAGGAGGAGGAGAATAATGATGATGATGTACGAACATCGCATGTTTGGACGTGAAGATACATTCTTCGACGAAATGTGTGCAATATGTTTACATACAGTACCAATTTTTTCCCCGATGAATTGTACATACTTTTACTTTATGCGCAAAGCAATTTTCTTTTTTCCTCAGTCCAGTGTGTTCACCAAACTGGTTCCCCCCTTCCTTCAGTCGCGTTCTGTATCATTTCATAGTATGTTGACTGACTTCCTTGAGATGAAATTACCCCATGACACAAAGTAGGCGGTGCACAAGGAGAAAAGAACAGAACACTAAAGGAAACCAGTGATGTAGAACATGAGGCAGAGAGCATCTGGTATCTTTGACACATGTGTAGCAACTGCAGGCACATACGATAAAGCGTCACCATTCGCTTAAACTCGCATACATCGTGGGAAAATCGATAGAGTAAATAACTGTTGAACGGTCTTCCTTCACACACGTTTAATTTGGTTCAGTAAAACCAAAATCAGTTGGGCACTCTCTCTCTCTCTCTCTCTCTCTCCTCTCTCTCTCTCTCTCTCTCTCTCTCTCTCTCCTCTCCTTACATATGTTACATTGCGAGCATACGTTCACCATCAAGAAAGGGATGTTTGCATTTAAAGTGAATAACGCAGATTTGCTGTCTACATCTGTCACATGTACGCTGATCACACACACACACACACACACACACACACACACAACACACACACACACACACACACACACACACACGTGCTTTTGTTAATGAGCGAATGCTGTTTACATGTT